>JANHGN010014206.1:24632-48892 GCA_024605025.1 Megaceryle maxima
GACATTGAGGTGCTGGAGGGGGTCCAGAGAAGGGCAATGAAGCTGGTGAGGGGTCTGGAAAGCATCCCTGATAAGGAGAGGCTGGGGGAACTGGGGTTGTTTAGTCTAGAGAAGAGGAGACTGAGAGACCTTACTTCTCTCTACAACTACCTAAAAGGAGGTTGTAACAAGGCTGGTGTTGGTTAGGCACTGGAACAGCCTGCCCAGGGAGGTGGTGGAGTCATCATCCCTGGAGGTGTTTAAAAAACGAGTAGATGTAGCACTTGAGGCTATGGTCTAATGGACAGATAGATGTTAGGATGAAGGTTGGACTTGGATGATCCTAGAGGTCCTTTCCAACCCTAATAATCCTATGATTCTGAGATAAAATCTTGTGGTCCAAACACTGTGCTTTTATTTTTTTGTAAATTCTGTCAGATATTGAAAAAATGGGGAGGAGGAAGCCGTGCCTGTAGTCCCAGATCACAAACAGTGTTTCTGGTTGCTCTCTTGTGGTTGTTGGGGTTTTGCGGGATTTGTTTTTTGGTTTTGTTAGTAAATCTTACTGAATTTTTACAATGGTGTTACAACGAGAGCATCTTAAATCTAATTTATAGATGAAAAGAAAAATTATTTCAATGTATTTTTTCTGAGCTGAGAGAATACTCTTTTTCTGTTTCACAGATGGATAAAAGACTGCCCACTTTCATATTGGAAGGTTATTGTTGCAATAAATAAAATACCTTAGACAGAAGATCTGCTATTTTTCTCATATTATTCATACACAGCATACAAGAAAAGATGGGTATAGGACAATATAATGTGTAGATAAAAGCTAGTCTTATTGGAAACAGGTTTTGGATTGTAGCAGAATGTCTTTAACAAAGACGACAGTCCTCCAGACACGCAGGTATTCAGTGGAATAAAAATGCTTAATGCTTTTACATGGCACTTGTTGGTGTGATTTACTCCATAAGAAGTCAAAGTATAATCTAGCAGAAGGGAATTTTTCCCTGAAACAGCAGTCCAAATAAAGTGAACAGCATTTGCCATGTGTTCTGGGAGAGGGGGGAAAAAGGCAGATTTTGTGTGTGTGTGTGCCTAACAAGGAGTAAATATTTGAGAGGGGAAGATGAGATCGTTTCGGGCTAACTTATGAGTACAGTTGAGTGCCTGATGGTAAATCCACTCTCTTAATTTCTTTTCTACCTTTTAATAAGAATAATTTTATGCTTAGTTCTCTAATTAAATAACTCTCTGAGAGAGCATAATTTTTACATCTAACATCATGTAATGATAAAATGGCTGGGAAGAGCTTTCCCCGTATAAATACCTTAAATTAAAGCTCTGGGTTTTCAGAATTTAGTGAGCAAACAAAAACCAGGAAAGGATTTTAAAATCTGCTGTAAGACTTAGTCCTTTTGTGGTGTTTACATGTATTCATTTTCCATGCTTGAAACTTCAGAATATCTGTTTTTTGTCTTAATTTCATAGATACTGCCCACAACAAATGTCTGTGTTTCTTCAACCAAGAGATGTGTTATGGGGGACAGTCTCCTAAGATACTGGTTGAAATTGGAAGTTTTGTATTTGAAAATCAATTAAGATTGACTGAGTGAATTGTATCCAATAATTCCTTTATTAAAGTATAATTGGATTTAAGATCTGGTTGTGGCTTACAATTAAAATGTCAATTTATTATTATAATGTATTGTTCTAAAATTTTATGTACAACAAGGTTCTGGAAAAACAGTGTTTGTTTTGGAGGACAGTTTGTTTTTTACAAATGATCTGAAACATGCTTTCTTATAAGTAGAAAGTAATTAAGCATAAACTCTTAATGGGAATTACTCTGAGACTGTATACAGGCTCCTGCGTAACAAATCAGTCTGCTTTTCTGATTCCCTAATCCATTTTCTTCTGAGGTAAACTTCTTGTTAGTGTTCTTGTGTAAATACAGAGTTTCACTCAAGTGTCTGAATGGAAATCTTAGGTCAAAACACTTTGTTTCTCTAATCAAAGACTATACATTCACAGATGAGAAAGAAGAAGGAATCCTAGGTAGCATACTTCTGCCTAGTTTTCAGATATCTATGCTTTCTGCTGAGGATCACATTAACCGCAAATATGCCTTTAAGGTAAGGAAATTTTTTTGTTCATTTGTTTTATTTTATGTCTGAAAGCACAGTAGCTTAGTGATCAGAACTCATTTTACTGAGTTATTATGCAGAAGAGAAGTGACAAACAGCTTCTGTCTGAGATTTGCTTTTTGCATAAGATTGTACCAGAGGATTCAAGTATTTAGCCTGATGTAAATATAGATATAATCAGTAGATTGAGAAAATGGATTAATATAATTTATTAGTTTGTTGGGGTTTTTTTAGTTCATGGATCTTAAATACTGTGTGGCATTTTAGAATTGTAAACCACTAGTGAAAGTTCTTTAGTTGTTTATAGACAAAGTATTATTGCATATAAACAAAATAAGGTTTTATTATCACTTAAATCACAATATTACATGAATATTTGTTAGGAATCTTTCACAGCTAATCTTTTTATCTTTTTAATCATGACATAAATCACTACTAAATATTTTCTCTTGAACTTTTTTCTTATGGTTTTATGAGCTCCTTTTGGCATCCTAAGTGACACATCATTTATTTACTACGGTAAGTACAAATTAAAATTTACTATATCATTCAGACTGCAAAAATTTTGCCAAAATTTTATTTACAATAATTGTATTAATTTGCATTAATGGATAAACATGATAGTTTTTAATATATTGAAGAAATTTAAGGGCTTTCTATTAAGCGTATGAATGAAGAAGCAGCTGTGATTAAAAATTGTAGGCAGTTATTCTGAAAAGGTGAATGCAGTGACAGAAACATTGCAGTATTCCTTCTGATATTTTTCTGATAATATTATTTGCAGAAGTCATTACAAACATTAGAGTATCCAGTAACATTATTTGTTTCTTTTCTTTTACAGAATCTTACATTTTTATTACAATGACCATGTCATTTCCAATCAGGCAGCTCATCCAAACATGAGGACCTATTATTTCTGCACAGATACAGGGAAGGAAATGGAGTTATGGATGAAAGCCATGACAGATGCAGCACTTGTGCAGACAGAGCCTGTGAAAAGGTAGTGTGGATTGACAAAACAGTGACACAGCATATTTCTTTCTCATATTTAGTTTTATTTAAATGAAAGCATGTACTTTAAAATAGAATGTAAATTAGATGAATTAATTCTCCTTATACTGAAGACCCCTTACTAATGTAACAGTGGATAAAATTTTGAAGCTAATCTGAGTTCTCTTCTGAATATGAATGCCTTGAGTGTAAGGGGCTATAAGGAAAAAAAAAACCTGATTGATTCCTCTAGCCAGTGGCATCAGAAGAAGTGCAATGACAAATACTATGTGCAAGCATGTCTGACTTCCCCTGCCCTTCTCACTGAATAGCAATAGCAGCTCAACTGGTGGCAGTCTTTGCCTTAAATCTGTTGTAAGTCTCATATTCACAACTGTAGTTTCTGGCTAAATTAAACACTTGTACCTATGGGCAGCCTGTGGGGAGCCATTGTTGTTAATCATTAAGCTGTCATCAAATTTATGCATACCTGTTCTGGAGCCTTATCCTTTCTGTATCTGTGTGTTGACAATGAAAAGAAAGTTATCACTGGAAGCCTTGTGTTCTCAGAAACTGATTACTGTGTGCTCCAGCCTATCAGAATTGCTTTCTGTGTGAATGTGGTCCCCTGGAATGACTCCATGGCATCTATAATGAAAACCTCATCAATTGAAAATTTAAAAGCTCCTCATTATTGATGGTGCAGAAGTTCTTGCTGATGGCTGCTGTCACTTGATCCATTCTGCTTTCTGTTAGTTTCTGCTACACTGGAGCTAATGAACAGCAGCAATGCTGAGGAATTTGAAGTTAAAAAAAAAAAAGGGGGTAAAAAAATCTCATAGACCCAGGTACCAAAAAAGAAAAAGGCAGAATTTTTTCAGAAGAGTAAGCATATTCAGCTTGTTGTCAAAATACAAGCAATCTTTCCATATTTTGTATTGCTACCACAAGTCACTCCTGTTAACTTTTTCTTGATGTTTCCTTGTTCCATGCTCCAGTATGTTGCTGGCTGAAGCATAAAATGGAATGCAGAATGATTAGACACTTTTAGCATTGCATGTTATAATGTTTTTATGAGCTTCTCAGTCAAACAAAAAGAAACTTTTACTTACACCAATCTACAGGACGTTCAGAAGGGCAATGCTTTAGCGTAGGAACACTTAAATTTGTACCTGTGCAACTCTTTAGTACTTACCTTGAACAAAAGGTAGAAATCTTAGCTTTCATCAATAGGCTCCTTTAAATATATAGATAGTATGTAAAGTAATCCTCTGCTTGGACAGCATAGTGAAATAGCATAACAGAAAAAAAAAAAAAACAAACAAAAAAAACCAAACCAAACCAAAACAAAAAAAAAAAAAACAAACAAAAAACCCCCTTTCTTTATACTGTGAAAATATAACATGCGCTTCAAGCTCTCAGGTGTCATGTGTGTTTTTCCTAAAATTATTGAAAATAAAAGATTTCAACTTCTAAAAAGGAGTAATGGTAGGTCCAGTTGCCACAAGGAAATTTCATCTGATTAGGTATGATTTAATACTATACATGAAGATGTTGCGTTGTTTCCTTTAACCCTCATGTTTGGGAACAGTAGATGTTACAGAGAAAGGATAAGGAGAGGAAGATTGATCATAAGGGAGTAGATACTGAATAGCATTTTCAGCTTTTACTTTTCCCATTCAGATCCTTGGAAAGAAATTACTTCTGTTTAATATTTGCAATACTGTGAAGACTGAGCATTTGAAGAGATGTTCTTTGTAACAAAAAAAAAAATAATGTGAAAAAGGTGTATCTGTATCTGGAAAAGCCTCCTAAAGAAGTGTCATCTTCATAGTCTCTCCTGTAATACTCAATGCTTTATAGAAGATATTTAGTAAACTTAGTATTATAGGCAGACGTTACCTTATTACTTGTGACATTTCTTTTAACATAAGAAGCAATCTAAAATGTTAATGTAAATAGCTGCCCTTTTATGCCATTCATTAATACAGCTGTTACAGTCATGTTTGCTGCCTCAGAGCCTAGCAAGACCTATTTATTGTGAGCTCACCCTGGTACCCAATGCAGCTTTGAAGGCTAGTTGTCCTTCTAGGCTGCAGTGGCATGGATGCTCTGACAAGAGGGATATGCAGTGCAGTTCACTGCAGTGAAGGGTGTTCCAGCCTCCCAGAATGCTGGCCATGGACTCCTAACCCCCCTTCTTTCAGCTGCAGTGCCTTTTCCAGCACTGGTGTCTGCCTATTTCAGGGGTTTGACAGTGTGTACACAAATGAAGAGGATTCCCAATACAGCTGAGCTTAACTTTTCATCCAGCTGTACATGCTCCTGCAATTTGTCTTGCATTGCTTCAGGTGTTTATCTTACTCCTTGGTGAATCAGTGTAGCACACTAACCAAGTAGAAAAGCACTCAGCAGGAAAATCAGTAGTTTTCTGCCTGGATATCATGGGCAGAACAGGCTTGCCAGCAGCCAAAGCAAATGTCAGAAAAGCAACAAGAAAAGCAACTTATGTATGTAACACCCTCTTGTTGTTTTAATTCAAGCAAGAAACCTTAGAATGAAACAGAAGTAGATGTGACTTCTCTGAGAAGTTTGTTAGTAGTCTTGAAATAGTTCTTTGAGAGAAGGTACATTTCAAGACCAGTGAAGTCTCATGTTTGTTATCTGTAGTAAGAAATAAAACCCTTCAGACATCTGTTTTCTAAAGAATCCATCCTTTGGCTATCAAACCTATTCTTAAAATGAACCATGTAGCAGGATATGATCCTATCCAGAAGAAATACTGTTTCTTCCCTGTAAAAATCTGTTAAGTATTAAGTACTGTATTACCTCATCTCTAAGTAAGCTAAAGTTTGGCATGCACATAGTTCTCAGCATGAATGATTTTGGTTCAATCAAATTCAGCCAGTGCTTTTGTTTCTCAATTTTGTTTCTTTCTAAAAGTTCTAACATTGTACTGGATGCAGTTTTCTAGCAGAATACAAACTTAAACTACAATAGCTAGATTTAATAAGAGCTTACTTCCTTAAATATTTATGCAAGCTGATGTTGAGCCACTCTAAAGTGCTTTTTAATATAAAATGCCAATAAGTCAGAGTTTTTGAAGTGTAGGTCTTTAATCTAGAAGTCAGGATACTTCACTGCTTATGATGCTCTGAAAATCTAAACCCAGCACTCTGAGTGCTTCAGCTTTAAATAATTTCAAAGCTACAACCTGTATCATTATTTTTCTGAAGATGTGAATTCCCTGGAGAGAAAAAAGATAAAAGGAGTATTTAAAACATTAAGTTGCGAGGGTTTTGCCCAGTTTTCCATAAAATATTCTTTCTTTCAATGTATAGTTAAACACATAATACAGAAACGAGATACTGAGGTAAGAAACAAAATGTAACCATTTCTTTTAGAGCAGTCATAGCAGGGAAAACTCCCTTCTGATGTTTAACTGTAGGGAAGGACAAATATTATTTGGTCCCAGTGAATTAACTATAATTACAAATTTCTCAACATTTTTGTTTTAAATTTATTTAATTTTACCTACATAGTAAACTTAAGTTTAATAATGTACTGAGAGACCTATCAAAATAATTAAACAAAAATAGTTTAGTCAGTGAGAAACTCTTTAAGTTTATGACTCACAACATGATCTCAAACAACCTCTCCAGATTAGCATAACATCTTCCTCATTCTGTGTTACATCCCTGCAGACAACAGTGAAATTTTATCTACAAGTACTGAGTGCTTGCTTGGTTTTGTAGATACTAATATCCACCAGCATACTGATTTATCATTTTTACGCCAAATGCAGCTTTCTCTACTCTCCAGTGTTTAAGAGCAGCATTTTTTCTATCCTTTCACTGTCAGCTGTGTGTGGTAGAGCCTTTGTTTCTCCTGAGTGATGCAGCATGTACTAAAGAAAAAAAAAAAACCCAACTTTTTCTCCTGCTAATGTAGTTACTTTCCCTGAACAGCATAAGCTAAGCTGCAAAAAAAAGCACTTGTTAGCACAGCAACATTCACAGTGGGGGTTGATTGACGTCACTGTCTTTGGAAAAAGATTGGCTTTTTCTTTTCGAACGCATCTGCCTGGCTTTGTTAAATCACAGTCCTCGTGTCCATCTGAAACTTAATTGAATGTGCCCCACCCAACCCTTTCAGAATTATTTATATTAAAAAAAAACACCAAAAATTACTTCTATATTACTTTTCCATACGTATTATTCCCATTTGATTGTAGAGATGTATAAATTGCATTCAGTATATGCTGAAAGACATGTGTTCTATGCTCATTCTCTTTGTCTTCTCCCTCACCCATCCTAAAATACCCCACAAGTCTTGGTGAATTTGTCTTTGAGAGGTAAATATAAGTATGGAGCCAAATACAAACATGGATTTATGCTTCTTACATTTACCTATTAGTTTCTGATAGTTCTTTCCCATTTGGATCCTTTGCTATGGAAAGAGATCTCTTGCTCATGCTGAGCTGACTGATCTGATGCACAAAGTCAAGAGAGAGCCCAAAAGTCTATTTTAATGTCAGTCTTTCAACCTCTACATCATTGCAAAGAATGTCAATTATAAATGCGTGGCTTTGATGTGTATAACCATAGTAACGGGTGATAGAGCATAGAGAAGGTATGTAAAAACAATTCTGTGATTTTGGGGTTTGTTGTTTTATTAGTTAAGAGAGAGAGCGGTAAGTGATATGATGGTGTGAATCAAGCACTGTAGTCATATCAAGTGACGATCAAGTCACATCAGGTTGTTACTTTTGTCACATATCTGATGAGCGTCTTTAGAGATGTCACTCTGCTTCTGCACCTCCAATTCTCCATCTGTAAAATGGCAACTATTTTTCTGCTGTAAAGCACCTTGAGAAAGATTGATCTAAAGTGACATGTAAGGGGGTAGATGGTTATTAAGGCATGTTGCATATATTAATGCTTCTGTTTAGGATTATTTGCAAGGTAGTCCTTACATTTATTTGTAAACTCCTGAGCACCGTTTGAAAACTGAAATTTTAACACACTTTTTTGATTTGATAATTGTTGGAAGTGGAGTTTTACATTCCCTTCCCTCTTCAAGGAATTCCTTTAGTTTGTGGTAGAACACTGAGTAGTACGGAGGGAGGGAGGGAGGGAGGGATACAGGTTTTTCCATAACCTTGAGAAGGAACCTAGGCAGGAATGCTTGGTCTCAGGAGCAGCTTAAAGTCTTGGAGAAAAAAGCATGAAAAATAAACCACCTCATTTTTAAATTGCACTAGGAGATTAGCATAGCATTTCATTGCTGATTCTTGGAAATTGTAGAAAAGCTGACATAGGTGTAGCAGCTCTACCACTATGTCAGAAAGAGGCGGGGGGGAATCACACCCCCTGTTAACATGCAGAGTGAATGAGCATTTCATTCATACTCGGACCTCAGAAAACAGAGATTTCTTGCTGTTTGACTGATAGGTTTGAAATAGTGTATCAGTCAAGGAAGAAGTCTCTTGATTCCTTTCACATCATGGTGAATTCGTAGCAAGAATAGGGTGGTAGTAGGAGGTGCATTTAAAATTAAGTGTCCAATATTATTAGCAGTGGGTAGTATTTATACACATCTCACAGTTTGCAGTTCTTTATGTATTTCCTGGGGTTCTGCCCGAATAGTTGATGGCCTGTTGGGAATTAATGGTTTAAATAATCTGTTGGGCAAGTGTAGACTTGATGTACATTTAAGCCTCTTGTTCAAGATGTGGTAAGCAAAAGTGCTTAAAGCTATGTATCTAGTTAGTCTGCATGGAATGGAGTTTCAGAGGAGTGGTCATACGTGTGCTCTTTGGCAGTTGTGTACGTGATGGGCTTTTTACACACAGATTAGGCTCTTGAACTGGACACAGCTATCAAGATGAATAATGCATTTTCAAAAAAAAAAAAAAAGACAAAACAGTATGAAAGGATAATTTGTCATCATCTTAAAATAAAATTTTGTTCTTGGTTTGGTTTTATACACAGTTGTAATCTTAAAGAATTATATCTCTTCCTCCTCTTCCCTCCCATACCAAAAAAGGTTGATCAGAACATTTTAGGGGATTTGTGTGGTGTTGTTTTTTCTAGTAAACTGAAAAAAAAAAAAAAGTCACTATCTGAGCTGGATGTTCATTTCATGGTAGATTTAAAATTTCAGAAAAGATAACTAATAGAACTGCATACACTGAGTACTTGTGTAAGTACTATAAAGCAGTAACTGTTCTAAAAATATGATTATTTTTGTGGTACAGTTCCCTAAGTCAGCATCTATTTTCCTCCTTAAAATTAGGGAAGCCACAAAAAGTATGCCAGCCAAAGTGATAACATACCAGGGAAACCTAATTGATGCCTGTGACCATGAAAAGTTGTTTGTTTTCTTTAAAGGAGCTCATTATATGTTAAATTCAGCAGTATTGTGAATCATAAGCTGCTCAACAGTGTAATCTGCTACCATTTTTAAAGATGGCTTTAAAAGGTGGTTTTAAAGATGGATTTAAAAAATCACCTGAGTTTTAGGCACTTTACATCTGGAAGCTGTAGGTCTTGGAGAGCCACTGAATATTTTTACTGTTGGAATGTCCAACCCTCCAGGAACTGAACATCCACTTTTTCAGAGTCTGGCTTTTTTTGTGAACATTTTTTCTGGGGACTTAATAGGAAGTTGGCTTTAAACAATTGCCCCTTGTTGTAAACACTTTTAAAATAGTGAAGAAGCATGGAAGAAAAAACACACTCTCCAACCAAAACCCAAACCAACTAACCAGAAAAAAATTAAAAAAACCACAACAAACAAAGCACCATCACCATCCCAAAACAAAACAAAAACCCCAGAACAGCAAAAATGGAAAAACTAACCTGTCCTTGATTATTGTGAAAAAATGGCCTGTTTTTTCTCTCAAAGATAAGATTATCTAGACAGGGATTTACTGAAATAATTCTGATAAACACCAATATATTCTTTTTTTATATAGATATATATATCTTTTAATGAATGTTTGGTTGATATTATAGCTTACCATATATTCCTTTCCAGAGTAGAGAAGTTAACCATGGAAAATACATCACCTCGAGAGGCAAATAATATTTCAAACCATCGGGTGCTAATTAAGCCAGAGGCACAAAATAACCAGAAAAACAAAGAAGTGAATAAAAATGAGGAGAAGAAAGCTTTAGAAGCTGAAAAATATGGATTCCAGAAGGTTGGGCAAGATAAACCATTAACGAAAATTAATAGTGTAAAGCTAAATCCTTTGGGATCTGAATACAGGACTTTACCCATAAGCACAATTCAGGCCGGACACTTCAGACCAGTTCATTTAAATGGATCTGAGAATAAAGCTGTTGGCGTTGTCCTGGCAGATGCTGGAGATGGAGGTCAGCACAATGCAGTTCAGTCATATTTGGAGTCTGAACGAGTTATGCAGAGAACTAATTCCATGCTGCAGTTGGAACAGTGGATCAAAATACAAAAAGGGAAAGGGCAAGAGGAGGAAACAAGAGGGTAAGTGCTATGTAATTTATCTGTTTTATTAGGCTAGCAAATTATTTGCTAGTAAATAGTACTTAGACTTGTATTCTGGTTAGATTCTTTAGTTTTTGGTCTATACTACAGAAACGTGTAATTAATTGTTCTCTGTAAGAAGTGCCTGGATGACTGCTCACAACACATCTATTAAAGTTTCTCTTTTATCAACATTTGAGTGATTATTAATAACAATCTATATTAATAACTTTAAAATGGTCAGAAACTTTTTGTTAGCTAGAAATTCCTCTATGCTAGCAGAGCAAAAGTGTCATCATTCATAACAATTATTTTTCCCTCATAAAATTAGTTTTTGAAATTGACCTTTCTTCTGCATTTTTGTTCAGAAGTTCTTGTAATAATATTTTATTTAAAATTATTCAAAAGTATTCCGCGGAGCTTTAAACTTTAAACAAGCTTTAATTGAAGAGAGAGAGAGAGAAGTCTTACCTAGGAGTAAGTTATAAAAATCTAACTAGCTTGATGCTTAAAGCATCTCTTCTCATTAAATTACATATCTCCCAATTCTAATATTGAGTTGCAGTGTTTATTCATGAAGCTTTAAAATTATGTGTGAATGATGGACAATATTGACTCTTGTGCTGATAGCAATTTCTCTGTCTGACAGAAGTGTAGGGACGCTGTTTCCAGGCTGGCTTGCAGACAATCATCTGTAGCAGTGAAATACAGAAGCTTTAGTATTACATTAGATAGGAATTAGTATTACATTAGATAGGAAGCATGGAGGTGATACATCACAGAAGGTATTTTGAAGAGTTGGAAATTAGGGACTTTGCATATAGATAGATGGCAGAGCAGAGCTTATGATAGATCCGAGTTCAGAAAATGTATTTTCTTCAAATTACAAAGTATAGGGGTTTAGGGGCTTTTCAGTTTTTTGAAAAGCTTTTAAAATTTACATTAGTTTGACTTATTTGCCAAAATTGGTTGAACATTTCCTCATTGCCTTTAGTCTTTCATTAAATATAATTAGGAATTTTTAATGTTTTGTTTCATGAAATACTCAGCATTAGTTTGGTGAAGTTTCAACACGCAGTACAGACAGCAACTTGCTCACTGACATTTATCTTATTATGCATGCTTACATAATGAGAACTGAGAAGGCTCTCTGATGTAATTTGAATTTTTTTTAACTGGACTGTAAAACATGCAACCCAACAGTAGAAATTTTAATAGCTGTGCCATTTTTCTGTTGTGAACAAGAATAAAACCCCTAAAACTGATTTCGTTGTGGGAATCAGAGGGAATTACTGTTAACAATATGTTGCTAATGGACAATATTTTATTCTTGATTGGAGAGAACACTTGTTGCTTAAAGAAGGGTAGCATTAATAGCACAAAGGTTATGCTTTCAAATGCAATTCTACATGAAAATAGCAAACTGAAAAATGATTGACCTTGGGCTATCTTTTTTGCTTTATGTGGAAGCAACCTTGAATACTGATCCAAATTCCTAATGTATAGTGATGTCTTGAGAATGCAGTGTCATTTAAATTTAATTTATTTTTGTTTGTTCAGATTGTCAGTTTCTGTCTGGAGATAGAAATTTAAGTAGAACTGAAGTTGGTAAATGAAAGTAGGAAGAAGGTCCTGTTTATGTTACAGCTTAAGGTTGGGGTGAGGGGCTAGTAAGGCTGTTTGTAGTAAGATCTGTTCAACTCAGATCTTGAATTTTTGAGAAAAGTAGTCTTAACTTAATTGGGAAAAATTGTTGACACTTTCCATTGCATCTGTCTCTCCATGTGTTAGAGAATTCATGGAGGACCAAAATACGTTTCTCTGGTGTGTCAGACTGAAAAAAAAAAAAAAATTATTAATTTAAGAACACTAAAAAGTTAACAAAGAAGTTCAATTAAATAACTGTATAAAATATAGGAGCTGTTAGCTGATGTCAGTATGGAATGAAAAGGGTTCACTGTGAAACTGTTGACTTTCTAGAGGAACAATCTGACCCCTTAGTAGTTTGGTTACCTGAGAAATGAATGAGAATGACAGCAATGCAGTTTTTAATTCTTGAAGCTGTTACTTGCCATTTCCATGGATCTAGACATCTAGTTTTGCAAGAGTCATACGAATAAAGACAATTGATGCCTTTAGGAAGATGAGCCCTTTTTTAAATCAAATGCTTTAAAAATACCCCCTTCAGTATCATTTTATTGAATTAATCTTGCACGAGTCAGTTACGAGTAAATGGTTTCACCAAAAGTAGTTCACTTGAGTGGTCCTTCTCAAATGTTAAAAAACGCAGAAGGGTTGCATGGTACTAAGGGGGGGTTTCTGTTGCTGCTAACCCAGGATGTGAGCCTCTGTCTCCCCACCTTGCCCGTATAAGCCTCATACTGAATAATAAATGCCTGCTGTACAGTACCAGGTTTCTCTCTTCACTCTGACACACTTTATTTGACTGGCATGTGTAAGTTTTGTATTCTTTAGGATGAAGGACTGTTGTGAGTTTTTGATCTGAGAGTATTCATAACATTGCAGAACAGAGCCCCTGAAGATTTGGCAGCAAAGTTGCTTACCCAAATAGTCCAATTTGGACACAAGAATCAGCATTCCTGTCTAACAGTACTCCTAGAGACAGCCTCTAAAGTTGTCCATAGGGAGTCTGTAAACTCATGTGGAAGGCTATTTTTCTTATAGGAACACTTGTAGGGAGCCATTTATGATGACAGTTAAGAGAAATATTTTGGAACCTCTCAGCGTGCACAACTGCATGACTGGTTGCAGCAGTCCTCCCTTGTGTGCAAGGCAGCTGTAAGCTACACTACTGTCTAGAGTTCTTTCAGTTTGACTACGATGATGTTTTTGCAAGTATCAACAGGACATTGGTGAATCTGTTTCGATTTTTTTCTAATGATGTGAAACAAAGCTTCATATTGAGGCAGTTGGGCTTTCTACAGTTGGTGGTCTACCAATTGAAGGTGGTTATGTTATCTTCCTAAATGTTCTTAGAATATGTAATTGCATGCAGACTTTAAATTGCTCAAAAGAACTTCAGACAGCTTTTCTTCAACTTGTCTGGGTGTTTTTGGAAGAGCCAACAGGATTACGCTGCCAATTTAATAAAATGGGAGAGGAGCTGTAGTGAGTGGGGTGTATCTAGCTAAGAGATATCTTCATGAAAATATCAAGCTTCGCCATACCCATTTGTGAAAAGCTAAAAGAAATATTTTGAAAGTTAGAACTTGAATCCAGAAAGTGTCTTGGTTGGTTGTTCTGGAGATGGAGAAAAGCCCTTATTGTTAATGGCATGTTACATGAAGAAATTCGGAGGTATTTAAGCAGGTTTTGCAGCAAAATAATAGGATTTAGAAACCATTTCCTTCTTTCTTTTTTAATATATTTTTGTGTGTATGTAAGAATGGAAAGTTGTCTAATCCACAGAATGGATGTAATACTTCATTAATTCTTGGAAAGCTTCAGAAACTGTAGCAGATTTTCTATGTAAAGCTCTTTAAAGCAGTTTTCTTCTTCAAAATGTTACAGGTGTTCATAAATACTCAGCTTAACTATTTTCAGTCAAAAGTGGAGTTTACCATTATCAATTTCCTTGAGAGTTATTCCATAAGATCTGCCATGCATAATGTTGATTTACGTTGCCATTTGCCCTGCATCATTTCTTTAATTTTTGTGGCAGTGAAGTTATCCAAAACCACGTGCAGATTCTGGTGCCTCATGGTGGCAGGGATTTTACTTTGAATTAGTCTGGGGTGTAGCTAGAAGCTGCTGCCCTCTGATGGCTGAATCATGTCCAATTTGAGATCAGATTCTTTGTGTCAGGGCAAGTATCGCAGGTGTGATCAGAAGCAAAAGGTGTTAAGAGGTGCTCATCTGAATTTTAGGTAAGGGTTGAAAGGATCAATGTTTGTGACTTAGATTTTGTCCTCTGAAAAAAATGAGAACAGCTCTGTCACACTCGATACACTCGGTATTGAAAATTTTGCATTTCAGCTAAGGCTGAAAATTACTAAATGTAGCACTCCAGAATTTTAACATGGCAACAAATTAAAGAATAAACCTTTTGAATTTGTATCTGAGTTGAAAAAAACCAAACAATGTTATTATCAATCATATATCAAAATACAATATTATTATCAAAAATATTATTATTTGTTTCAGCTGAATAGCTGATATAGAATGGCTTGTCCTTGACCATTGCAAAATAGAATTTATTTAGACAATTACTGCTTTTTTTCCTTAGTCTCCTGTTGGAAAAAAAAAAAATCGGGTTTTTTTTGGTTTGGTTTGTTTTTTTTTAATGTCTGTAATCATTGGTCAGGATTTTCTTAGGGAAACAACAGAAGATTTTTTAACTTTGGAAAAAGAGAGCATTTAAAATGGGCTCATAGAGAAACAGTATAGAACTTAAAAGCTTTCAAAACTTTGACCTATTCAGCTTATAGATGTTATAACATTTGATCTCAACTTGACACTGCTAGACTGTTAAAGTGGGGAAATGTGGGTTATATAAGCAAGCAGCTAATCAGAGAGGATCCAGTTTCATCTGTTACGGTACATTCAATCAGTATAGTTACTTCTTTTTCATCTTGATTTTCTTGCAAGTTTTTTAACTGATACTTCTAGTATTAAAAATAAAAAATAAAAAAAAAAAAAAAAGAGTTGGCTAAGTAAACCTAACCAATGTTGAAAAACTTTCAATTGCCAGAATATTATTGCTGTCCACTAATTAAAGCAAATCTGTGTTTCAGTGTAATCTCATATCAGACGTTACCAAGAAACATGCCAAGCCATCGACCTCAAGTTTTACCCCGGTACCCAGAAGGCTACAGAACACTGCCAAGAAACAGCAAAGCAAGGCCAGAGAGCCTCTGCAGCATAACACCTTCGGCTTACGACAGAGCCATAGGACCAGTAACAGCCGAAGAAAAAAGGCGGTCGATGCGCGATGACACAATGTGGCAGCTCTATGAATGGCAGCAACGTCAGTTTTACAATAAGCAAACAACTCTTACTAGACACACTACTTTAAGTAGCCCCAAAACTATGATTAATATTTCTGATCAGACAATGCATTCGATTCCCACCTCACCTTCTCATGGTTCAATTGCTGGTTTCCAAGGGTATTCCCCACAGCGGACCTACAGATCAGAAGTGTCTTCACCAGTGCAAAGGGGAGATGTAACTATTGATCGCAGGCACAGGACACATCACACTAAGGTAAAAATACTTATTTTTATACTTTTAAATCTTATTTACAAGCATTTTAGTGGAAAGTATATGGTTACTGTAAAACACGTGTTGCACTGTAGTATCTTTTATAATAATGAAGGTAAAGTTACATCACAGTTTTCCTGGAGAAAAGTTTGATTTTTAAAAAGCAATTAAATACCTAAAAGTTGTGAACAGGTATTTTTCTAAGATACTAGGTAAAATCATATCCTAATACTCCTGTCCATGACATTATGTTTATCTAAAGGAAAGATAAGGATTCAGTAGGCAAATTACTAAGACTATTCTGTTTTATGTACAGAAATCTTTGACCTTTCTAATTTTTTAGCTGGAACTCTTTATAGAGGGCTGAAACTCCCAGCCTTCTTTCCACATGCTGTTTTCAGTTCTTCAGCCCCGAGTTTGACTGCCTTGGCTTTCAGCAGAAAACTGAAGTGTAGTCATTTCTGTTGATGCCTTTGTGTTATTAGGGAGATCACTAAAGATCAGAGTCTTACTCTCACACAACCTTAGTGCTTGACTCATATAACTGCTGTTCTCCATCAGTGAGAGAGTGACATGAAGAATTGCAAACCTGGGTTCTGTATGTGGCTCTGCTATATCCATCATGCTTGTGTTATGCGTTGTTTTTAATATATTCGAGATAATTACATAAAAATTACTCTTTCAGTTGGATGTAAAACTAGAGTTTGTATCAAATGCTCCTGAACATATTTCCTACATCTTTATCTTGGGTGTCTTTGTATTTTTTGATGCAGGATAAAAATCTTTAATTACATCTTAAAGCAGTTTAAACAACTTACAGTTGATTAGCAGGTCTTCCTTTTGGAAGTTTTCAGGTCCCTGTCAGCAAAGGAGTAATTTTGTTTTGACATTTCTTCATGTCCAGCTGCATTAGAAATTTAGTTATCAGTGCTGCTCACACATCTAAAAAATATCACTAGGGTGAGTGCTACAGAGCATGTGCTTACTGTCCTTTTAGACATGTTTTACTTCCTTGTGAAACACTTTATGCTAGTATCTCATTTTATATATAGTATCTGTGACTCCTCTTTCCCTTTGTTTTTCCTTGCTATATGATTTGTATTTTTTCAGTTACACAACTAGTTTTTGCCATTAACTTAAAAACACAGACCTGCTTTTAAGACTTGGGTAATGAGGAGACTGACTGCTTGGGATCAGCCCAGTAAATTTAAGATTTAACCCTCATCTACATAGTTTTTAAACAGCTTTCAATGATGGGTGAAGAACTCAATTTGTTGTTTACATGGGCTATCAGTAGGGCAACAAATATGAGAGAGGACTGTTACTTAAATGAAAGATGAAAACTGCTCTGGGGTATTTCTAAAATTTAGAGGTAGGCTACTTGAATGTCCTAGATAGTAGACCAGTAGGAGGCATGACTGGCTCAAAGCAGGCACAAATCACAGCAAATTTGTCACGAGCATAAAGTTGGCTTGACTTTCTTCAACATTTAATAGTTCTTGACTCTTGAGATAACTATGGATCATACCATGCTATTTTGTTTTTATACAGCATGTCTTTGTGCCCGACAGAAGGTCAATGCCAGCAGGTCTGAGTATACAGCCTGTTACTCCTCAGAGCCTCCAAGGCAAAACAGTGAGTTGTATTTTTATGTCGTACATCAGGGTTTTTTTAAGAGTAATCCTTTAAGTATGAACAGGCAGCATAGAAATGTGATTCTGTTCAAAGTTTGCATGAAATGTAGACTTAAATTATCAAGGATTTTATATCAAATAAATTACTTTTCTGTGGTTTCATGAAATTCTGAGAATATTGTGTAGCTGCTGAGTCCAGATTTTCATTGAGAAATGCAGATATTACTTTTATTTTCATCATCTTGAATACATTAAAGAAATTCCTGGGAGAGGGTAGAATACATCACAGAACACTTATTTCTCCCATTAATTATTTAGAAAATAGTAGAAGTAAAGTTTTCCTTCCAAAAGTGAGGAGATTGTCATAAATATATATCATTTCTTTACCAGTTTTTTTCTCCTTTCTATAATCTTTCTCTGGCCATCTGACATTACTGTTTGAGAGAGTTATGAATTAAGGATACAGAATTTGAATCACCCTGTGAGGAACAGCTGCCCAGTCAAACCTTCCACTGCCTTTGACCCCTGTTTCTTGCACTTCCCAGCATGAATCCCTGGCACCTTCAGTAACTTGCAGGTTGGCTTTTGGCAGCTGGTGCCTTATCTCTGTGCCTGGTCTCCTGCAGGTGTTTCTTTGGGTTCGCAGCCCCGTCAGCTCTCCTGGGAGCTGCTAATTGGAGCTGGGCTTATGAGCAGGGTAGGGAGCAAGGAGTTCCAAGCTTCCACCTGTAGAAACCAGAAGTCCTGCCCACAACACAAAGATTGCAGGATCCAGAGGAGGAAACCTATAGGTAGCTCTTTAAACAAAATTTTGTGCTTGTATTTGTTGCAAGAGTTCCAAGAGCTGTACCAAAAGTACAGCACTTGCAGCAATGTCAGAAGTGTTTGCAACATTATGAATGTCTAGAGAGGAGTAGGAATAACTGGTTTTGATAGGTTCCTTTCTGGAAAAAAGTTTGCTTGCAAACACTGGATTTAACTATGCCCTAAAATCACGCTTTTGCAGAACGTACTGAGAAGAGATTTGGTCTTGAAAAAGTGATTCCCTTTTCCTTGAAGGTGCTACTTACAATTCTACTATTTCTAAAAATAAGTTCTTTTGTGCTTTGAAATGCTGTTAATTTTCAGACTAAAAGCATTGTCACCGATTTTTGGACTGAACTTGAAAACATCTTATATAGAAGTCTGGATTCTTACACTTAAAATTAAGCATTTTAAAAGAGTTCTGTGAGAGGAAGATTGGCCATTAGACAGTTCTGCTTTTGTTTTCCCTCAAAGCAAATGGTTTTGACAACTGAAGCAGTGTGGAAATCCCTTGCTCCCTCTTCTGGACTGCTTTGGTACAAGCTCAACACTGCCAGTGCCACGCTTATTCTCAGGGATATTCCTTCTTTATTCTAAAACTGGTATTAACTTTTCAGTAATTTAATATGTAGTTCTTTGGAGCTTTTTTCTTCATACTTTGCTTTGGGGAAATTATGTGACTATAGGAGAGAGCAAGTGGGGTTTTGGGACTTTTTTTTGGGGTTGTTTTTTTTTTTTTTAACTCTCAGAATTTAGGAGAAAATCAAAATGCTGGATGAATATTTAACCTCTTATAAGACTGACTTCTGGAGAAGTGTAAGAAACAGAAGCAAACAGGAACAAACCAAAATTACTTGCAATATTAAGTGTTTTCTTTAAAGTATTGCTTATAAATGGTTCCCAGAAATGGTTTGGGTAGTTTCCCAAACTGACCTAAGCTGATCTGTATGGAATTATCTGACAGATAGCCATTTGAGTGTGACTATTTTCACTATATATATGATCTGGGTTTTAAATATATTCTTCATTCCTTCCTAAGGCTGTATTATACATGTTAATCATAAAAGTAAAGCAATAAATTAATGGGTTACCTCAGACCTGTGGAAGGGAAATTTTTTTTTTGGTGACATTTATGCAGTTTTATTTTGTGAAAGGTGATTGTTTCTGATGTAGTTCAGTTATCGTGGGGTTTTTTATTATTTTTACTCTTCATTTTAACACATGCATTTTAAGAATTATTTTAGAAACTAAATTTTCTTGAAGGCATTTTTAGTTCTTTCACCAAGCTCAAGTGACTGTTTGTGTACGGGTAATGATATCCTAAGGGCTGGAATTATCTCTCCCTTCCCTTAAGTCAATATCATCAATTTGATATGCATGTCAGAAAAAGTTTTGAGGGCTGCACAAATGTTCTTCTGCAAAATCCTCACTTATTTTTGTCCTTTGTGCAGAATGTTCCACTTCTATAGCATTCACAGTTTCAGTTGTTTTAAGTAGGTAAAATTTAACCCTTCAATATATATATTTGAAAGTGTTCAATTCGGGGAAAAATGGTGCATCTTTTGTTGTATTGCTGTAGAAAGTGCTTGTAAGAAAGATACTAAGAACCCTTGTTTTAATTAAGTGTTGTTTAGGATACCAATTAACCTTTTCTCTACTCTTTGGCTTCTCACACTGCACTGCTTCAGCCAGAGGAGCTCACGCTGCTGCTAATAAAGCTGAGACGGCAGCAAGCTGAACTGAGTAGTATCCGGGAACACACACTAGCACAGCTCATGCAACTAAAACTTGAGGCCAACAGCCCAAAGGTCAGCTATAAAGCAATGTGTGTCATGTACCATTCTCACTAACTTGTAGTCATTCATTAATCAAAGTTTGCTTTGTACTGGTAGTGCAAAATTTTCTGACTACTGTGGGGGTAGGATAGTGTAACATTGGTTCTTTGTGTATGTGATGTTCTGCTATTAACCCTTTGAGGCTTTACTAGTAGCTTTTTGATATTAGACCAGTTAAAATTACATAGGACTATTTTAAAATATATGGTAGTTAAGTTTAAAGTTAAAGGCTTTTAACCTATTGTTATAATCAAAATTAGTAGATCATTACATCATGAGATTAAGCTATTTTTTTATGCTGCCTCCTATCAATCTTATTTTTAATCCGTGTTCAAAAACCAGGACAAGTTTAAAACACAGGTTTTTCAAAGGGTTTATAGTTGTCTGTGTAGTAGACATTTACATGAGCTTACTGTATTTTATATATAAAACCACAGTGTAGTGTAGTGGTTTGTAATCTGATTCATGGCATACTTTCATCACTTCTGTTTTGGGATCAAAACTTGTTAACAGTTCGCCAAAAAAAAAAAGGCTGATAAAAGCCACATTATATTTCTACAAGAAGCAGAAATATCACTGTCTAGCTCTTTTCATGCATTCTGCACCTTCTGTCCCTTTCCTTTTTCCTTCTGACTGCTGCCTGCTAGAATGAGATTCTTTCACATCACCTTCAAAGGAATGCCATATATTTGGACCATCAGGTGGGATTTGCAATTTTCCTGTGTTTTTACATTGCTTAATGCTTTTTGTGTGCAACTATAAAGCTGGAAATATTTGGGGAGAAGGATTTTCAATACTTTTTATGAAGCTGAATATATAATATGTGCCCTTCTTTAAGTAGCGCAGAATATCTTAATCAATTACAGTTATGTCAATTCAGATTTCAACAGAATACAGTAGCACTCAACATTTATTTTTTTCTGTCCTTCATTTCCTTCTTACAATAAATCTAACTGTAATTTTACCACCTTTAACTGAAATCATAGTATATTTCCAATCTCACATGACACACAGGCCATTTATAGAAAATTAGTACTGATTAATTTACTTTTATGAAGTAAGAAGAGTTAGATATTTCTAGAGGACATTAAATAGAAGGGAGGTCAAACATGAAAAAAAGTTTTTAACAAATCATAGCATGGCACTTTTTTCTCCTTTTACTCACTAATTTCTTGCAGATTAATACAAGATTTTACTTCTTTATGACTTCTGGTAACTTACGGAGTGAGGATACAGTTCTGTCTTCACTAACATAATTGATTGCCAAGTGAAGAATTGTGATATCACATACTTTTTTTGTCTTTCTTGCATGATCAAATGGGACTTATGCACAAGTTGTGTGTGGGAAGTTCTTAAATGGGAAATTTTTTGCTGGCACTTAAAAAAAATTGGAAGTACTTAGAATAAATTTAAGCAACTAGGTGTCCATTACTTAAAAAATACAAAAAATTGCTAGAGCTTTTTCTAGTACTCTTTCTTCTAATGCAAATCTATTTAGCTTTACACTTAAAACCAATAACACGTTCCTGTGATAGGATTTTGATGAGTTACTGAAAACCACACATGGTACACCAAGACGTACACACACCCATGTGTGCTTGGTTCACACAGTGACTTTGTTTTCCCATTATCTCTTGGAAACAAGGTGTTAGTAGTGACCAATTCATTTAGATGGCAATGCATTTCTAAACATCTCTCTTGTCTTAGGAGACAGCAGGAGTTCTAAAACAGTAGGGAAAAACTGTTTGCTAAATGAGGCCAAAATAATTCATCCTACTCGAATATTTCCAGTTTATAATGTTTTGAAATAAGGGAATAATTCTGTGTTCAGGAATGTGATTCATTGCCAAGAAAGGACAACTGTCCATGTAAAGTGTAAATCTGTGTACCATACTGTTGCTTGATTAGCCAAGCTTGTCAGTGTAATAGAAAGGATTAAATGGAGATAATTGCTTATGTATAACATACATCATGGTAAAAAGAATTTTCTTTTTGCTTGCATCAGATAAAATTTAGAAATGTAATGTGAAGTGATAAAGGTTAATTTAGGTAAGTGTCTAAAACTTACTAATGTGTTATAATTAACCCCACCAGAGATGCAAGAAATCACTGCAGTTCTTGCAGGAAAAAATCATTAATCAAGTTCAATATATATTACCTTAATCACAAAATCATAGAATAGCAGGTTAGAGTACTTGTCCCAGTTTCTTTTCCCTTGTTTCAGTATAATATTGCCACCCTACCTGTATGAAATAAATCCCCTGAGAACTATTTTGCTTTGAGTACCACTGCTTTTAGGAGTGGTATCTCATTTATATTTCTTGGTACTTTGTCCATTACCAGTCTTCCTTTTTATTGGGAAGAAAAAAATCCAAGCTCCTTGGAGTCTAATTGAGGCCTTGCCTCCATGTCTGTAACGAGCTTGTGTAATCACTTGCCCTCTTTCCATTTTAAATGTCCAGTGTTCTTAAATTAGGTATTTCCACTCAATCTCTTAAAATAGTGTCCAGAGAGCCTAGAGCATGTGGTGGAACTCCAGTCCTGTTACCTTCAACTCTCACCTTTGTTGTCTCAAACAATTCAATACCTTACATAATAATTAGTAAGTTTGTACTGAGGCTGTGCAGGTGAATTTTGAGGTGGAATGAGGTTTGTGAGTAGGGAGGGTAGCTCCTGCAGTAAGTTGTTGTATACTGGTTAGATGGCTTTCCTATCAAGATGCAAGAATATCCCATAGCCTTTTTTTAAGTCATACTTCTTTTCTGTACTACTGTTTCATTTTTAGATGCTTAGAAATTCTTTCCTACTATTTTGATGTTTTTGTATTATGCTTTCAGAATTTTTGTTGTTGGAGTTTAGAGATAGAAGGGAAAAAATAAACTGAAGAGACTGACACACATATATCCACATATGATTTCTTTAATGTTTTATGGCCAAAAGAATGATTGTCAGGCATCTTTTTTTTTTTTTTTTAATAAAGTGAGGTTGTGATTAATTCTGCTGGCTCAGGGTTCGTAGAGAGGCAGGAGACTCATTTGCCTTTTAAGAAACAGTTCTTTGAACATGGCTAACAACACTGGGCAATGATGGTTTGTCTGCCAATATGGGATGTGTTATGAAGGCACATATAATCTCAGTCTTCTGCATTATCAAATTTTAAGGAATCAGTTATTGTGCATTACTAAGTTGAAGCCAGCAGTCTCTTTAATATACTTGTAACCCAGTAATTGCAACAATGGTAATGGAAAGTAGGAACATAACTTTTTTCCTAATAAAAGCTAGAAGTGGGGTTTTTTCTCCTTTGTAAATAAAGCCATGGCATGAGGTCACACTTGAATCTCTCTGCTGCTACACAGAATTCAGCAAACCAGACTTTTTGTAATTTCTGAGTTTTATGTTAATAGTAAAGCCTTTCTTTGGCTGAAAAAACCCTTTTCTGTTGAGCTCAGGCTATCTGTGTAAAACTCCATCGTGATGTGTTTTTCTGTTGATCTCAGCATATCCCAGGTTGGTTTGTTACAGTGAAAGCTCTACTAAATTTCTTTCAGACTTTTTTTTTCCTCCTGTTTTTTGGGGTTTGTTTGTTTTGTTTTGTTTTTTAATGACTATTTATATAAATAGTTTAGTTGCCACATAGTTCGTATACTTCTAGTGGTGCTTCCATTTTTAGTTTCTTTCAGTTTTCAAAGGGTGCATAAAAATAAACAGAACTTGAACAAGAAGTTGTCAAACAAAGAAGTGAAGGTCCCACAGCCAACATCCATACAGTCTTCTTGTTATTGCTTCTGTTTGCTCCTCTTCAGCACCCTCTTTCTGAGATGCTGAAAGTGGTTCTGGGAAACAGTAGTAAATTAAGGGAGGCTGGAACAGGACAAGGTGGTTTGGATAGAGCTGACAGATATATGCTGTATGATATCAGTCTTAAACTCCATGTCCTATATTAGCCACATATAGGATACTATTCTTGTACTTTTCAGGTTATCTGGAAAAGGTAGAGTGAGCTGACCCAGCCACCACTGTTGTTCATTCTGCTGCCTTTTTTTTTTTTTTTTTTTTTTTTTTCCCCCCTCCCTTCTTCTCTCCCCAGGGGGGGGGGGGGTGGTTAAAGGAAGGGTGACTTTAAGGGTAGAAAAAACATT
>JANHGN010014206.1:54921-72855 GCA_024605025.1 Megaceryle maxima
TGGTGGTGTGGGTGTGTGGGTGTTGGGGTTGTTGGTTGGGGTTTTGGTGGGTGGTGGCGGGGGGGGGGGGGGTGGGGGGGGGGGGGGGGGGGTGGGGGGGGGGGGGGAATAGAAAATGTAAGTGCAGCAGGCTAGCACCTGGATCTTTGCTTGGATAATTTTTCTTAATACATTAAAAACATGTAAAAATAGCCCTTGAATTTTGCCCCTATAAGGGTAGGTAGATCTGGTTTACAGCATACATTTATTATTATTACTACATCAACTGCATACATAGAAGTGGTTATGCATTTTCGTTTTTGAGATTTGTAGGTAGAAATATTTTTTCAGGTTTTGTTATGGATGTGAGATGATTGTATTTGAGCTAAAAGCCTTGTATTTCCTATTTGTATTTGAAATGTCATCTGCTGAATTATGCAAAATCAGAGGAGAATCTTGCTTAGTGTTGAGTATATGCCCATTTGTCCTGCTTCCTGGTAGTAAGAAGTACTTTGCAAAAGGGCGGGGGGGGAAGCCTCTGGTGCTTCCCACAAAATCTCCTAGCTTGTCTGTTTCAGTTTCCTAAGAGTGATAATATTGCAGAGATGCTTAGTGTGCTGTCACGGTGTGAAATTTCCTACCATATACTTATCGAGCCAAAATGGTTAGCAGAATCTGAAAATGAAAATACTATCAATTAAATGGTTTTAATATTGACTGCTTAAGGAGGTTTAACCCCCTCTGTCTCAAGAGAGAGATTTGCCTAATCTGCATTTATTTGGGAAGAAAATTCCCTCTAAAGACATTTTACAGTGTTTCCATTGTGCTGGATTTATCCACTTCTGTGATTCATGCAGCACTGGCATTTGATGGAGATGAGGACTGTGCAGTGGGACTGGAAAGTAGATGGCAAATTATTTCTAACAGAAGATGGAGATTCAGTTAAAGTCACTTTACCTTTTCACATGTAAGATACACGTTTGGCCAAATTCTGTACGTGCATTTTGCCTTTCAGAAATGGTAAGTTCTGTCTGTAGGTATTCAGGGTGCTGCTGCACGGTGTTCGGTAGCTGTGCAGAGTGTTTCACCATGTTAAGAGGAATGGACTTTATTGTATTTGAGTAGGCAAATGTTGAGGAAAAGTGAAGTCAGCAGCAAGCCATGTCATTGGTTCAGTAGGTGGCACTCTTTCTCTGAAATTACTGTCCTGGTAAAATATTTGTTGGAGCGATTTGGTGAGAGAAGTGTTTCTTGAACATGACGTAAAATAAAACTCAATAACTTGATCGTTGGAGGTCTTATAATGCATTTTCCAGGGTTATTAGATTGTTAACCTTGCTTGTAATGTGTAATTGCATTTTGTCCACTGCAATTCCTCCTATAAATCCAGTAGGATGTGATAGCATTCTGCACTTTTTGCCTTAAACTGATTTATAAATGTGCTGTGGAAAGAGAAGCTGCTGTTTTGTCAGAGATGGATTAAGTGTTTCATACTATTTTTAGAATTTTTGCACTGTCTGCATAAAATGTTGCAGTAGAAATGTTGAAACAAAGTGGCTCTCCAGCAGTGCCTATTGTAAGAAACTTGTACCGCTGACAAAAGCAGGAAGTTGGCAGCAATTTTAAAATTGTGATAGGATTTTAACAAGAAGAATTAGCACATGTGTAGCGTTCCTTGAAAATGTGTTTTCATTTTCTGAATAGCTAAAATATATTCCTTTTAGGAGGTAAGCAAAGCTAAGGATGCTGAATTGCCAAGCTGTTTTAAACTTGGGTATAATTAAGGTTGAAATAACAAAAAAAATTAATGTGTGTCTTTTTAAAAAGATAAAAAAGTGTAAAAAAATTGTGGCTTCAAAAAATAACATTATGTTTTTTCCAGGCAAGCTATATAAAATGCTGAGCAGTGTCTTGGGAAGATGTATTTATCTGATACAGGATGATCTTTCTTTTGTAAAATCTTTCTGTTGTGAAATATATAACTAGTTTTCTCTGTAAGTTAAAAAGACATTTGGCCATGTTTATGAGTTTTTTTTTAAATATTTCCATTCCTCATTTTTCTCTCATTGTGATAAAATGAAGAATTAAAAAACCACAACTCTCCAATAGTAGAGGACTTTAAATAGATACCTCAATTTTTGTGACATTCACAAGGTGCAAAAGTGCTGTGGCTTTTTTCATATTCCAACACTCATTTTCATGAAATGTCCATTTCAAAGAAAGTTACTGTGTGGTTTTAATACACTATACATACTTTTAAATTGTCACCAGGTGCATTTGCATGAGGTATGTGGACATAATGTCTTGAAATGAAACACTTAAGTGTGTTGAAGATTTACTGTATGTTTGGAATGCTTGTCTGATTAACCCTTCCCTAGTCCTTTGATTTGTAAGTGTCCTTTAACATGGACTTGTCTTACAGTCTTTCTTGCACTATTAAGTCACGATGACCTAGTGATGACAGATACATGAAAGGAAAGCATCTCAATGCACATATGTTTTTAATGGTATAGAATATGAAGGTTGATGGTCCTATGCCAATATTTGCTGTATGGGACATTCAGTAGTGGTTGTATGTGGCAGTCCATCCTAAAATGAGGAGCTACCTTTTGTCATGTAAAATATTTTAAAATCTTGTTACTGGTCAGTTTGGAGACAGAAAGAGTTAAGAACTTAATATGAGGAGGTGTATGAAAGTAGTTTGAGGATACCTTACACACTGGCACAAGACGACAAGATTGCCTAGGTCCAAAGATTAAAAAAGGAAGCTTCTATTTATGACATTTCTGGTAATACTCTGTTGGAGGGGAGGTAACCCATATGAAAAAGTAGGCAGAAAAGTATTTGGTGGCACTTCCTGGGCATGCGTCTGTAACAAGATATTTTATACACATTTTGTATATTTAAGTCATTCTGTCCTGATTTCAGATTCACATCAGAATATTCCTCCTTGTGTATACACTTGACCTTAGTGGGCCTAGAATGGTTACTTCCAAGTAGACTGATCCCCTGTACTTAGAATGCACATAAGAAAACGTCTATTATGATACATAACTGTGTCTAGGTTTACTCTGACAGCTTCATGTTCCTACATAATCTGTGTTTGATTGAGTTAGTTGTACATCTTTAAAAAGTCAGTTTGCATTAGAAACATAGCCTGTTAAGTTAATGCATCTTTCTACTGATAGTTTGCTTGACATTCCATTTACTTATCTTCATTAACATATATTGGCTAAAAATATATTGTTCAGTGTCGTACGTTAGACTTTCAAGCAAAAGATGATTTCTGTATTAAAACTCTTTAAGCTGAGCAATAGTTTCATTTACATAGTCCAATTAAGTTGTTTTATGGCAATATTATTCTTCCTTATAGTTAACACAAGAAGAATGTAGGGGTACACTATACAAATATAGAACTGAAGAGCTGGATATTGATGTAAGTCACTTGTATTTCTTCTTCCTTGGAAATGTTGGCATTTGTCTCTGTTTTGATAACAGTTTCCCCCTTGACTTTGGGGTTTGAAATGCACTTCATATAGGTGATTATCAACAGAAATATCTCTGCAAAATTAAGGGACATAAGACTCTCTTTCTAAAAAGCTTCTAACTTGCAGGAAGTATCACATTATCAGTTGAAATTTCAAGTATTACATCTGTTCAAAGGTTAATTGCTTCTAGGAAGGAATTAATTACTTGAGAAGGAAAAAAAGTTCTGTAACTATAGTTTAGTTATAAGCATGAGAGGTGTAATTTCTCAGGAAATACAACTGATACTCCAAAACTGAAATTTGGAATGCATAGTATTGGGTTGCTAGTTACTAAAGAAAAAGAGGCTTGCTGTAAAATTGGTAGTGAAAAATGCACATAGTCATACTGTATATGCATACATATGTATATTCTTGCACAATGCAACTAAGAGCAGACATGATGTTTTTAAGGGATGTTATTTTTAAAGTAAAAAAGAAAGTAGACTTCCACTGTTATCTTAAGAGTTGAAAAGTCAGAGCAGCACAAACTGAACCAAAAAGGTTGTTCAAACAGAAAAGTAAACTTTCACATTGGTCAGAGTGAACTAAAGAATTATTTGCTCAAACTTGAACTAGAGTGGAACAGTTTTAGTCATAGCCAAGCCTTGATCAGAGCTAAAACAGAGCAGAGCATGGATAGGACTAGTAACTCTTAAGTTAAAACTACCATCTGAAATAAACCATGGGAAAGACCGTGTATGCATACAATATTCTTTATGATACTGAAGAATATGTAAATTAAAACAGTATTTAATACCTATTATTAAGTTGTAGAGATTTAGCTGTAGAATCATAAATTATATGTTTTGAGCCACGCAGTTTCGAGTTAAAATAACCCTTATTTCACAGCAGCTTAAGAGGGTTCCTTAGGCTTATTTGGAAAATGCGAGACTGATGCCTTCATAATTTTAGAATTCATATTTTGTGTTAATAACATTTTAGATTCATGTAACAATTTGATCAAGTAACATTTTGATTGCAGTTGATGTTAAAAATGAAATCCTAATTGAGATCATTTTCTGTTACATACTAGGCTAAGCTTAGCCGTTTATGTGAACAAGATAAAGTTGTACAAGCACTGGAGGAGAAGCTTCAACAGCTACACAAGGAGAAAGTAGGACAATTGTATTTATTACCTAAAGTGGATGTTATTTTACATGCTTATTATCAGAACATTGATAACTGAAATAAAATGAAATTCAGCTCAATGATGCAGAACATTAAAAATAACTCTTTTTATTCTAATAGTACACGCTTGAACAAGCTTTGCTATCAGCAAGCCAGGAGATAGAAATGAATGCAGATAATCCCGCAGCCATACAAAATGTAGTCTTACAGAGAGATGACTTGCAGAACGGACTACTTAGCACTTGTCGAGAAGTATCACGAGCTACTGCAGTAAGTAACATGTTCTCACCAGTAAAACTCAGTGGTGGGTTAAATGGTTTACCTTCATGTTCATATTCTTAATTGGGTTGTCTCTGGTTTCATTACATCCACAAAACTCAGTTGTCTTTTACTTGTTTGTACTTTTGTCCAAAGCAGCTGGAAAGTGATCTGTTCACTCTACTCATCAAGTCTTTAATTATGGGTTTTTTGGTCAGGAATGAGTGGGTACTGACTAAATGGTGTGGTAATTTTTGATCTTTATAATATGAAAAATTGACTACAGAAGTAATGTAAGTCAGTCTGTTTATGTGATGGCAAACCAGTAGCAAGGACAAACTTTATTAGATGCTTGATTTTAAGCAAAAGCAGCTGCAGGATGACAGAGAAAATTTTAGTGTCATGGTCTCCCTTAATAGTGGGATGTTATATTTAAAAGATAAAGGCAAAGAGTCTTTTTTGCCTGCTTACTTGTATCAAAAAAAAATACTTCAATATCAATTTCTAGAGGTTTGCTGTGATAACACTGATACAAAGTAGACCCTGAAATAGTATTTTTAGTCTGAATGTTAGACCAAGTTGTAAAAGGAATTGGTTGAACAAGGAAAAGGGAATCAGAGGAAAGGAAATCCGCAAGATAGGCTTTCCCTCATTGACTTTTTAATTGATGCTAAATTGAGTAAATTGCTGGATGTCGACTTAAAAAGTGACATGGTAGAGCTGGCCTCAGAGGAGTGTTTTTCTTTTTGCACCTCCTCCGTTCTGGTGTTTGTAGTTTCATATACGTTAAATAATGGTATACTAGTATTCCTGGGGCATTCACTGGTAGCCTTATGAGGCAGGGTTGGTTCACTTAAGTTTGTCCTGAGTAATACATTGTGTATACATGCACATGCTGTGCACTCACACGTATTCTGTGTGATGAAAAGAGACAAATTTGCATCCATTTTTGTAGGTTTTCTACCTTGGAAGGACAGCTTAAGACCCACGTGCCTGCTCACTATAAAGACAGATTTTGACCTTGCCTGTCTTTTTTGTTTGTGTGAAGACAAAATGTTGTTTGTTTGAACTCCATTCAGTATCATTAGAAAATCAAAAAGCTGTTAAACGTTACATTCTCTAAAATACCTATTTACGTATTGCTGATGTTTATTTATGCATTACTTCCTGACGTTTCGTGCAGCTGAAAAAAGAAAAATAAATATACGTCAAAGAGAAAAATAAACGTGCATGAATGAATGCACTTGAATATGCATCTGTAATTCTTTGCCTTTCTTATATACTTAGGAACTGGAAAGAGCTTGGAGAGAATATGATAAATTGGAGTACGATGTAACTGTAACAAGGAACCATATGCAGGAGCAACTTGATCGTCTTGGAGAGATTCAGGTGTGGCATTGGTCTTAAAGCATGCTTAAGTCACTTCCATTTTCTGTGATTTTGTTTAAAAGCTACACAAATGGAAAAGGGGGACAAGTGGTGCATTAACTTACGAGGTATAAAAAGAAATCAAAAGTTTGTAAGTTCTGAGAAGGTCTTTAGCTTTTCCTGGTTTTTTGAAACTGGTTTTCCTGTGTTTGGAAGCCTCCCCTTTCATTGATGGGGTCCAAAATAGGATAGTTTTATCAGACCTTAATTACTATGACAGTTATTTTAAATCTTCACACAAATCACTCCATTTAACTGAGTAACTTAAAATGTAATTTAATCATTCAATCAAAATAAATTATAATAAAAAACATTCAAGGCATTACTTCAGGTCTTAAATGTGAAGAGTTCTGATGTGTATCTTATTACCTCACTGTGGAGGATCAGACAGTGGAAGCTCTGAATGTGGAAGGAGATCTTTTCATGAGACACACACACAGAGATGAGCATACATTATCTATCTGGACTGGGCACATGGGTGTGGTCCATGCTGGAAGGCATTAAAGGCTGTTTGCTCCAGGGATTGACTTTCTGTGCAGCTATGAAAGGGAAATTACAAGGAAGCCCAAGAGCTGAGAAATTTGTGTGACGCAGTCCAAAGCATGCATGACCATGAAAGCAAATAGGCCCACAGTTAACATGCTAGTATGCAAACACCATGTTCATCTCCACCTATTTTAGGGTTGGAACTGGTGATTCCTTTTCTTTTGTTGTATGTAGGTCTTCTGTGCAAAGTTTGCTTGGATTTTTTTCAAGGCAGTAGTCACAATTCTATTCTTAACTGGAGTTTTTGAACTAGCAAATTGCTAGAAATAAGTTAATCTTACACTTTTCTGTTTCTGACAATATTTGAATGTTTTTCAAACAAAATAATCGAATGGTTTTCAAAAAAAAAATTTTAAAAGGGTATTCTTATTTTTTGGGGGGGGGGTGCAGTGTATTCTAATTTATTGCCTACATATGCTGTTTATTTACTGGCAGACTGAATCAGCAGGGATACAGCGTGCTCAGATTCAGAAGGAACTGTGGAGAATTCAAGATGTCATGGAAGGTTTAAGTAAACATAAACAGCAAAGAAGTTCTTCAGAGGCAGGTAAACTGATAGTTTATATCGCATAGGAAGTGAGATTGGATTATATATATTTTTAAAGGATAAGCTCCATACTTGGTGTTGTATGTTTGAAAAAATGGTACTGTTGCTGAGACAAGAAAGCAATCATCTCTTTTAGGATGATGCTTTGTGTATTTGTTTAATAGCAAAAAGTTAAAGTTCATATTTTAAAAGCTGTTTATTGAAAATAATATTTCTATTTCTTTCTACACCTTTCCCCATCCCCCTAAACAGGCGTAATGGGATCAAGGACATTTTCTGCTATTAAATATAAAAATGAGGTATGGTTTTAGCATACTTACCATTTTAGTATCACTGAATTTCTCATATGCCTATGATAAAAATGAACATTATAATAATTGTTTTAAGGATGTCTGAAGTATGCATTCAGTGTGTTTCTGTGAAAATAGTGCATTGTGAATTAATTTTAAAGATTGATATCTCCACTAGTAATTCTAACACTTTCATTTGTTCTGTGTCTTTATATTCTCATTGGTATGGTTCTCTCTTCCATTTCTCACCTTTTCCTCTCCATAGGCTCTTACCCTAGAAATACAAACCCTGATCTATGGATTTGTTTTCTACCCACCACACTTTTCATGGGAAGAAATATATTGTTTTTTATGTCTATTCACATGTTGAGCCTGGTTCTCAGATGGCCAGAGCACCCACAAGAACGGCTGAAACTGTGGGAGCTCCCAAATGTTCAATTCCTCTGAAAATCTGGCTAGAAGTTACAGTTTTAAAGGGACATTGTCATGGTTGTCTAAAGTGTATGCAGAATACATCTGGCTCACAGAACTTTCTAAAAGTGTAATTTATGTAAAAATCTTTTAAAATATAGTGTATTGAATTTTTTTAAGGATGATTCAGAGAGTTCATACGTGTCCAACAGAAAGTGCAGGTGTTAAAATTGAAAATTTTGATAAGCTGAATAATGAAATTTTTGAAGTATTTCAGCCTAGGTAGTAGTAATAAAATATAAAGCAAATTAATGAACAAAAATCCCAAAAGAAACCCAAAGTATACAGCCATCTTGCTCTTTCTTTTTCTTTTTTTTTTTCTTTTTTTCTCTTCAGTGTGACATTGTCCCTTTAATTCCAAAGATCTATAGCTGGTATAGCTATGGTAATATATTTTTTCTTTTTAAGTTATAAATAATTGTAACAGGTGTGCACATCTAAATAAGGTGACTATTCTACAATCTTTAGGAAGAGGAAGTAGTCCCACCTCGTCCTCCACTCCCTCGGTCCTATGACTTTACAGAGCATCCTCCCATAATCCCCCCTCTGCCCAGTGATAGCAGCTCCTTGCTCTGTTATAGCAGGGGCCCAGTACATCTGCCAGAAGAAAAGAAGATTCACCAAGTTCAAGGATATCAGAGAAATGGATCTTACTGTGTAAGTGGCTTAAACTGCCACATTGTTCTTGAAACATTCCCCTTCCTTTGCACAGTCACAATTTTTATTTTGTCATCTGGCTACCTTTATGTTTTTTAATTCTGTTTACTTAGTTCTATTTATAGCTCCATCATTTGCTTTTCACATTTTCCTGTCATATAGTCATTGCATATATAAAATGTCTTAAGACTTAAATACTTGTATCTGAGTAAATTTTAGAAATTTAGATTCTTCTATGCATAAGTTCTTCTAAAACTCCAGGCCTTATACAAATTTGTTTCCTGGAGATCATTAAAAAAAAAAACAATGTCCACATTTTTATAACAATTTTTTCTGTAATTTCTGAACGTCCACAAATGTCACTACTCAGATTAACTACCAAGAAATACTGCTGCAATAGCACTTGAACAATGAAACGTTGCTTTAAAGTGAGAGCAGAGCCATCACAAAATAACTGGTTTGAGTCTTAAGACATAAATGCTTGTACAAAAATGCCTGTTTATTTACCTCAGAACTTGTTGTTCCTCAGGGTCCTGATTATAGGCTTTATAAGAGTGAGCCAGAGTTAACTACGGTAGCAGAAGTGGATGAATCTAATGGCGAAGAAAAAACAGAACAAATTTCAGAATCTGAATCTACTGCTAAAGGTTTGTCCCCAGGCATGGTATTTCCAACCTTTCAGCCTTTTTTTCATGAGGCATACAAAGCTTTGACAGTGTTATAGAAGCTATATCATCTTTTGTATTTTTGTAGCTTGCCCATTTCTTAATATGATGAAACAGCTTCCATGATAAAATAATGATTTAATTATATGACAAGAAAGATTTCAGTCAATTACACCGCAGAAAAATCAAACATTACACTCACCAACAACCCTGAAATCCTTATTGACACCATGTCTAATCACATCACTCACATTCCCCATACACCATTCCCTTGAACAATTACCCATTTTATGTTCTTGCCCTTGAACAATTATTCAGTTTTTGAATCAAGCTCCCAATGTTATGTCACTGGAACGTCCAAAAAGGCAGCACTGCAGAATTTTTAGGCTCTCATAAGGCAGGGAAACAATGTCTTTTTCTTTTTTTAATCTTGTAATTGTTGAATTGCCTTCTGTCCCCTGATATAATAGGAATAATGATCATGACCTTGGAGTGTACAGACAATAAAGGTCTTTGCAATTGCTAAATGCTTTGGATTCTTCTCTTCATCTAGCTTCCATAAAAGCTACTAATTGCTTGGTAGAGTCTTTTACCAGGAAGTGCTTCTCAATTCTGTTTGTTAAAACACACAGAATAGTTTGTTAAAGGTGACTTCATGAAAAGCAGCTTGAGCACCTCCCAAAAAAACATACTAAGAGCCTTTAGAAAAAGTAACTAAGCTTACCCATAAAATAACTAAACTTTTTTTTTTTTCTTCCCCGTAAGAGTTGATGTTTCTGGTGCCAGAAGGATTACTACCTTCTGTTTTGGTAGTTTGGGTAATAATGTACTTAGCAGGCTGGTGCAACAGCACCAGAATTTTGCCAAGAACTATGATTGCATAAGAATATTATTTTCACCAGAACAGCAATCAAAGTTTTTAAAACTCAGGTTAGCACACAGTTTGGGTGTTAACAGTGTGAATGACCCTATGCTATATAATAGAATTAAGCTTGCACTTACCAGACAGTAAGTCCAGATTCACTATGGTATTTGCTGAGGTGTAATGGTGACTTAAGATAGATATTAAATTTCTTTTAACTTGGTGGTGAAAAATGCGAGGTTTAGCCTGAGATTTGCTAATCATCAACCACCTACATTGAGGAGGTTGTCTTTCTGACAACATGCCTAGGTTTATTGACCTGTGGTGCTCCAGATTATTTTTAGTAATTTATGACAAGAGGGAGAGTAATTATCAAAACAATATAGGAAAGCCTGTGCTGACTATATAAAGCAAACCAATACTGGTTGAGAACCCCGATCCACTTTCTATCTTCTTCTGTAAAGACAGAAATAATTTTATTCCATCCATTTTCAGAAAAACAGTCCTCTGTAAGGGAAAGCAATAATATGAGTTCTTCTAATACAAGTATTATTTAGGGGCAGGAGAGAGAATAGCTGCAGTGGTAGGTAGCAATGAGAGTCTTTTTATCTTAAAAAAACCAGAGTGAAGTAGATTTTTTTTTGTAGCTGTGTTTTATCATCCAGTCCATGCTTTTGAGCATGTGAGTTTTCTAACGTATTTCTTGTTCTGATTATTCACAATCCCCATGCAGTAGGAAAAAATATAACCAATCCTGGTTGTTAGGGTGGTTTTTTTTATAGTCTCTATGCCATTACAACTGTATGCTATTTCAGCAAACGTTGTCATGCCATTCTATCTTTAGCAGTTTATAAGCTGAAAAGGAAAACAAACTCAAAGGCAGCTCACCTCTGCAATTTTTTCTTCCTTGCTCTTTTAAGAAGTCATACCTAAGTGACATAGTTTCCTACTGGGGGTGATTCTAAAAATTAGTAAATTTCAGAGGAAATTTAAAAACATTTTTCTAGTTTGTTGTGCATATTACTGTACTAGTCGCTTCTCTTGTTAGGCACATCCCTCTCTTTTCAAATGTCAGCAATCAAAGGGAAATATTTTAATGGGACTACATAAAGTAACCCTTATAGCTATTTGTAAGCAGAGGAGAATTGATGGCCTGAGTGGTACATAAAGGTGCCACAAAAGGAAAATGGACTTCTGCTGTGCTTTATCCTTTTCAAGCCTAAGGAGGCACAAAATATTGCTTTATAGTTGCTTTGAATGATGGATTTGACATTCAAATACCTCCAGGCTATTTTGTCAGCCTATCAAACAATTTGAAGAAATTGTTGTGCCTTCACCAAGTCAATAGCTCCTTTAATATCTGTGCAACCTAGGAAAACCAATGAGAAATAATTTGGCTATCAAAGATGACACCGTATCTATTTTTTAGTTAAAATCAGCAAGGAAACAATAATATACAACAATAGTTGTAACAATAATAAACAATAATAACAATAATAGTTTTATTTCCTGCATCTATCAAGAAGCAAAAATAAAGCATGAGTTATTTTGGTAAGTTTCAACTTACTGCATTTTTCTGCCAACTTAATTACATTTTGGCAGGGCTTTTCTAGGTAGAAAAACTCGTGGTGGATATGGTTACGAGAGGCTGAGTGTAGTGGACATCAGGACACAGAATACCCCCAGCTCCCACTCAGACAGAGCCTGGCTGCTGCAGTTTCCAGTCCCTAAGTACAGCGAGCTGCAAGGCTGGGGACATAGTCCCACTGTGCACAAGCACAGCCACAGCTAACCACAGCAGATAAGAGGCAGGTTTGAGACCAGTGCTGTTACAGGCACCACATAAAATGAAATACCAATGCTTGCACAAAAAATGGAACAGCACAAATAGCACCATCCTGTTCTCACTCACCAGCTAACCAGACTCAAAGCATGCCAGCTGATCTCACACACATATAGACATGAGCACAAATATGTGTGCACACACACGAATGAGTCCCACCAAGAGCTGGCCAGACCTAGGGTATTTTCATCTGCCACCTCTTAGTACCTCTGGCATCTTCAGTATCTAAATCCTAACCCTAAGGTCTCTTGGACAGCTGGCTCGCACACCTTGTATTCTGCATGCCATCTTGTGTTAAGTTCATTAGCATCTCACAGATAGAAGGTTTCCCCCGGTAGCAGATCCAGACCTATGGTCCCTCAAGTAGCCAACCCACAGACCTGCAGTGTTTCCTGTCTTTGGCCCTCAGACCTACGATCTCTCAGTAGGTGTCTTCTGCTTGGAAGCTTGCCTGGCCTGAAGATCACTAGCATCTCCCATCCTCTCATACACAGAAGGGAAAGCATCCTCACATGGAAAACCCTTAGGAATAAAGATTTAAGAAGAAGATAGGACAAACTGCAATGCCAAGACACAGGGCTTGGTCACACAAAGCATATTGCAAAATAGCTGGCCCCTTTTATTCCCCCTCCTCTCTCTTTTTCCAGATCTGTTCTTTCCCATCTGCTTTGCCCCATCCCTTGAGCAGCCTTTGTTTCCTCCCAAATAAACCACCCATCCATAATTATTTTGTTTATTTGTCCCACTTTTGCTAAATTTACCATCTTTGACACCACTATCTAGGTAAGCTTGGCTGTATCTGGTACCACTGATATGTCTACCTAGGGGCTCTGCTGGCCTTGCAAACTCTATTCCACCATAAGTCCCCAGTATGGTCATCCAATTAGCTGTCAAACGTGGCCATCTTTCACATAACTCCTCTTTAACTATTTGTGAAACATAGACATTTCATGCAGCTCTATCTAACTTTCATCTGTTTATTGTGGACAAAATCTTTATTTTTATGTCCAGCAATTTTTCCTGCCATGTGTCATAGTTTCCCCTGTTCTGTTCAGTTAACTAAACCTCAGGCCAGCAGCCACCCATCTGCCTGTGTACCTTAACAGATGTGATAGTTAGGCATTGAGATCTTTGCTGTCTTTTGAAGAATAGTTTCCAAGGCTGACAACATATATTTTCTAGAAAATGATAAAACTGTTTTGGCAATGTTTTGCATAGTGCTTAGTACATTTCTTCACTGTTTTGCAGGCTCACATTTTCCTGTGGGAGTTGTACCACCCAGAACCAAATCACCAACACCAGAGTCTTCAACCATAGCATCCTATGTCACTTTGAGGAAGAATAAGAAGATAGATCTAAGAACGGTACTACAAAATATCCTTTGAGCATTGATGGATAGTGATGTGTTCATTTCTTCAGTTTAATTTTTGTATTTACTTCAAAATTTGTAGTTATATTTTTAATTTTCTTTACATAAATTCACTGTTATAAAAATATAATATGCTAGCTTAGTGGAGACATCTGTAGAAAGAATAACAAAACTATAAAGGTCGTGTATGTTAACCTGCATATAGATTTCACTAAACAAACTGGTCAAGAACTGAATGGTAGTAAGTCTACTATGCCACTGAAGTTCTGACTGCAGTTGAAAGGACAGGAAGCATCTTAGGCTAAAACTTTTGAAGTAGTTATATTTGGCTTCAGAAGCTATTTAACAGCCCTTGTATAACAAATACAAATGGTTTTATTTATTTAATTACTACAATTATTGGGGAAAAAACTAAAGCAACCAGAAAATAAGGATACAGCAAGCAGCATGTTCCAGGTAATAAGTCTTGAATTTCAGATCAGAGGGTCCTGTAGTCTCTGGGTAGAACACAGAGGTTTACAGGTAGTTCAGGGAAAAGCTTCGCAATAGTTGTAGCATGAATAGAAGGGAAGTTGTAGGAGAAAAGGGAGAGAGAAAATCTCGGGATCTTGACTGGAGAAAGAATACCACTTTTCAGCAGTGAAATCAGTTACTGTGAATGTACTAAATGCAGCTGATTAGCCAGAAGTAATTTTTTTTTCTGTAATATAAAGTACAGAACTATCTGAAAATCAGTGAATTTCAAGAACAGAGTAGGTAAAGTGATGGTTGTTATTCTGGCAATAATATCATGCTTAGAACTACATATTTTTCAGTGGCGAGCAATCCATAGAATCATTTAGGTTGGAGATGGCATTTAAGATAATCAAGTTCAACCGCAAACCCTATACTGCCAAGTTCACCACTAAACCATGTCCCTAAGTGCCACATCTACACATCTTTTAAATATCTCCAGGGATGGTGACTTAACCACGTCCCTGGGCAGCCTGTTCCAGACCTTGATAACACTTTTGGTGAAGAAATATTTCCTAATATCCAATCTAAACCTCCCCTGGTGCAACTTAAAGCCGTTTCATTTTGTTTCAGTCTGTGCTTGCCATTAAGTGATGCCCAGCTGTAGTTTTTCTTGAAATAAAAAGGCAGAAATCACTATTAGATCAACTGGTGTAAATGTCCTGGATCATTAAATTTTGATTGTTTCTTTCTCAGTCAAGTAACTTGTGTTTGCCTGTTGTATAACATCTGGTAAATTGTTTCAACTTGATAAGGTGGCTTTGAGACAATATCTACCCATTCTTTTAATGTTTATCATTGGTGGTGATAATGTCACTGTTCAAAAAAGTAAATTATTCATTTTTACTTTGAATTTCAGTGTTCATTTGTTAATAATTGGTGGTTCTACTTTTCTTCACATTTTTCTGTTTTTTATGAAATCATTAGGTGTTCTTTTCCGATAAGCTAAACCATTAAGAATCTTGCCTTTCTAAAACAAATATATATATTCTTCCATTTAAGGAAAGACCAAGGAGTGCAGTGGAGCAGCTGTGCCTTGCAGAAAGCACACGGCCTCGAATGACCGTGGAGGAACAGATGGAAAGAATAAAGAGACACCAACAAGCCTGCCTGAGAGAGAAGAGAAAAGGACTCAATATTATTGGCATTTCAGACCAGTCTCCTTCACAGAGTCTGTCATTTGTCAGAGATAATCCATTCAGACTGGCACAGGTGAGTCCCACATTATTGAAAAAATTTTAAGTGTCCAATTAAATTTAAAAAAAAAAAAAAGTTAGAAAATCATTCTTCTTCCAAAACCTCATGATACTATAGGTGTCTATTTGAGACTGCTTGTATAGAGTAACAGGCACAATTCTCTGCCATACATAAGAGAAAGGGAGAAGGCAAGCTTTGTGCTTATACTTAACGGTAGAAGGTATAAGATTGTCTTTTGGGAATATTTATACTTCAAATTTACATGTGCTTGATTATGCATTTTAATATTTGTTAACAGGTTTGTCAAATTTAGCAAACAGCACAAAGTTGCGGGCTTTGTGACTAAAAGCAATGTCAGGGAGAATCAGGATTCATTTGATGTATAAATGATGAAAATTTTTCTGCCATGTAATATATTCAAGCAGCTGTAACTTTTTCGGGTAGGGATGTATATTTATAATGAGGGCACTTAAATGATGTTCTTCTGCTGTGGTTTTTGAGCCTATAAATACCTAATAATAGCACCCTTGTTTGTTTTCACTCATTCTTAAGCCATTAAGGTAAAGAAGTGATTTTATTAAATGGGTATGGTATATTATATTACAGGTAGGTAGAGGAGGAAGACATAATTGCTTGTCATTAACCAGGAGATATCCTGGATATACATCTGAATAAAAAAAGAGAGAAAGACAAACCCAAACCCCAGCTAACAAACAAAAAACCCCCACGCTACTTCAGGACAAAATATCTTCTAGATTCAGAGTAGTGGATGTTAGACATCAGTTTCTAACTGCTAAGAATTAGTTTTCTTTTTCAATAGCTTATCTTGGTTTTTTTTAAACTCTTCTGGCATACTTTTTTTTTTCCTCAGAACACACTGGTGTAGATTTTTTGTGGGTTTGTTTTGGTTTGGTTTGGTTGGTTGGTTTTTGTTTGTTTTTTGGTTTTTTTACTGACACATAACATTTTATGTTTTGTGCACATTTTAACATCTGATTTTCCAAAACCAGATTAAATGCATTGTACAGTCATATAACATAACATAAGGGAGTCATATAACATATTTCCAAGTAAGTTTTAAGTTTGACTTTTTTTTTCCTTCTGAGGCTGCTTAAACTGCCTTCAGAGCTATATAAAAGATATTTTTCCTTCAACAGCATTGGATCTCCAAAAGACACTGAATTCAAGTTCTGCCTTTGCATTAGAGCATCTGTATTTGGGATGACATCACGAATGCTGTAAATGAAATGGGGGTGAGGTGGCGGGAGAGCTACAAATACTTTTGTGATTAACACTGCCTTTCTCAAGAAGAGGATGTGCAAAGCAAAGCTTTGCAGATGTTTCTTTCTGTAGTTTTTGCAGAGGTGTTTGAGCTTTACAACTTCCTATGGTATCATTTCATACCTTAAGGTGATAAAACTGCAGTCATTTCTGTGTCGTACCTGGTTAGCCAGCACACTGGGAGCAGAGGGAGGGGAAGTGGTCAAATCCTCTGTGCCAAGAATTTTGTTTATGTCAGAGTGTTCAGTCTTCTGTGTGAAATTCCAGAAATTTATAGAATATGAGAGAACCTGTCTCAATTGAATATTTTGCTAGTAGTCCATGCTACAAAATCGCATTTTCTATTACAGCTTCAATTCTTCCACAGTGTTACTTGGCAAAAAGCCCCAACATGAGGTATTGCACTGGAGTTATAGCTCTTATTTTTAAAAGCATAGTTTCTATGTCTGATGATTTTTATACAGAAAAATGGTGTGATTGCATTAACCACTGGAAGACTTTTCAACTGGAGTTTAGTTATTTAATAATTGGAGGAAAAAGTGGATTTTATAAACAGCCTACTGTGTAATTTTTAAGTGATTATCAAAATACAAAAGGAAGTTGCTTCACAATTGTTATTGTTTGGGACAAGCGTATGGTATGGGTTCATACTTTAGTTAGGAAAGTAAAGAGATTGATTTGTGAACTGACTTACATGGAATTTCCTCTTGACCCAGTGCATGTGCTAAATCACAGGAATTCAGCCACAAGATTTACTGTTTGCCTGGCTCCTGTTTTTCTCAGCCCTGATACTTACTTTGATAATAGTTATATGAACCTCACTTGAGTTCAGTTTGCTACTTTGCCAACACTGTTTGCAGTTCACAGTTATAAGGCGCTTCTACCATCCTTCATCCAAATTTTTATATCAGATTATTCCCTGTGAAATGGAAATATTCTTTTTAAGAAGTAAAATCCTCTGCCATTACCAGATGTTATGTTGTCCTCTGTTAAATCAGTTAACAGCATAGACTAGAAGATACCCAGGATGTTTGGATAAAGTGCACACAGATGCACTGTGAATTTTGTACTGAGAACAGATTTTTATCCATCTCTATTTTTTTCATCAGGAAAACCTGGGGTTTTTTAAGAAAGCAGTACTTACAAATGCAAATAAAAATGATGCTAAGCCTGTGTGTAACTCAGCTAAATATAAATAAAATTTCAGAATATAAAGGTGACTAATAATAGAAATGCTGTAGATAGCAGGGGAGCAATTGAGGAAATCCACTAATCCTACAGAGAAAAAAAAATTGCTAGGCTGAACTGTTTTGAAAGGTACAAAAATGAGAAAATTCTAGAGCCTTAACAATTTCCATTTTCCTTATTGTAAT
>JANHGN010014206.1:85177-99970 GCA_024605025.1 Megaceryle maxima
AGGAAAAAAAAAAATTTTTTTTTCAAATGACTTATTATTATTAAATATTAAATATTATTATTAGAAGTCAAATAACTGATAGGTACAAATATGTAAGAATTTACTTGACAAAATTGTCTTAATTAAAAAGTGTACATTTCAAAGCTATTGCAAAGAATATACAAAATTCAGCAACTCCCATAAAAGTAATCTCTTTACAATATGGATTTCTGCTGATTCTTGACACTGAATACATGTGAAGTCCACTGCTCTGTATTGTGCAGCTTTATTCTTCGTAAAATCCCGAGTCAGCAAGAATGTAAAGGCCATTTCAGATGTTTTTGCTTTTGAGATGAATTATTTTAAATTTTTTTTTTTTTTTTTTTTTTTTACTATTTGCATGCTCATCCACCAGTCTTGCAAATGGCTGTTAGTGGCTATTGCATTGATTCTTTTTATGTGCTGAAATGGCCATATCTAGATAGAGGAAAAAAGACACTGATGTTTGCAGCTCTTTTGTCTTTGATTTCTGGCTTCCTGGAGACTGTCTTGGAGTTTACACATGCAAGGGCTGGTACTGCATGGAAGTCAACTTGTGTACTAGTGAGAACTAGCTTAGGGTGTCATATTATGGGCTAGGAGATTGCCTGGAAACCTTGATCTAAAGCAAACTGAATAACATTTCTGGCTGTTTTCTTAGCCTGTGCCAACATACCTATAATACTTTGTAACTACTGTTTCTAGCATACTTGGGACTAAATAATAAATATTTTTAATAAAGTGCCTGGATAATGTGAGATCCTGCTTGCTATTTACAAGGTACCGGTTACTAATTAAAGAACCAGCCTCTCAGCCCTTTGGGAGATAGTGGTAGTGAAGAGGAATTGGCTAACACTCAAATGCATTGCCACATCAGGAAAACCATCCTAATCTGATTCTTTGCATTATAGGGGGATAAATACTCTCAACTCACAGCATTTTATTTTAAAACTTTTTTTTCATGATCTTAAAATGATCCCATTCTGTGTGATGATCTAAATATAACTAGCTAAGCTCCTCTTCATTTCCCTTATCCAGAATTTAGGACAAGGAAGGACAGAAGTTGTGACATTTTGATCATTTTTGCCTCATTAAAATCTTTTGGACCCCAAGGAGCACAGTTAGGTCCTGTCTGTAAAAGGTTAAGAGTCAAGCCTTGCTTTGAGCCATGCCTGTTTCAAGAGAAGTGCTCTGCACAAATTAACATACATCTTTCCCTGCCTGGTTCCGAGCTAGAGCACTTCAGTTATTTCACCTTTGATCAGAATCCCTAATTCTTACAAGATTTTCAGGCAGTTAATTGTGAGCAGTCTGAGAAATCTACACTATCTGTACAGCTGATGGCTCTAAATTATTAAGAGGATGACTGTACACAGGAGTGAATCTCGGTTAAAGCTCAAGCACTCCAGACTTTCTACTAGGCAGTTCCCAAGCCCTTGGATGCTGTTAACTGTATCTGTCTGATATTCAGCTGATTAGATGGACTATTCCAACAATTGCTGGGGAGCTGTTGACTATATGGATGCCCAGCAAGCTGGATTTGTGTTTTGAAAAGTGCTGGTAGCAATCAATATTACTGCAACAGGAGGCTTTCCCTCCCACAGCCCTCCTTTTTTTCCTGCAGCTGTCAGTAGGCACAGGCTCATTGGCTTGTGCTGTAAAAACTGTTAACTACCTCTTGGCAACCAGTCTAAACCAGTCTAAGCTTCCTTACAGTATCTGCTCTGGGAAGATAAGTTGTGCTAACAGAACAAGCAGAAGATGAAGGGCATGTACATTACCAGTCCAAGTTCAAGTACTCACCCGGAAGGACTCCAAAAGAACAAAGTTAGCCTTGCTGCAGCTGCTGCCGACACTTTCCCACTTGAGCTTTCCTCCTTTTTCCCCTCTCCCTGTGCTTTTGTCCTCATGGCGTGGTTGCCATTGTATAGTAGTTTTAAGGGATGAAAGCAAATGATTGCTGATGGGTGACATGATAGCACTTTAAATGGGAATGCAGACTGGTTCCAAAACCAAGCAATATAGTAACATGGACAAAGCAAGTGGTGGCAGCACAATAGGCTTGGAATAATTGCCATAACCATAAGTGACTGACAAAAGAAACTGTGATATACAAATACCAATATGTGTTTAACAGCAGGGCTTGGTTTTTTTTTTTTTTTAAAATGTCCAGAACTGTCAAAGATCCTGTGGTCTGGGAGACTGTAACTTTCAAGTTCTCCAGATGCAGTGCACCCATCATCTTAGTAATATTTAGTATCCCATTCTCTTCTAATTTGCTGGGAATCTGGGTGCTGAGCACGCGCAGGAAATTGGGAATTACAAACTTGTCTGAACTTTTCACTGCCATACATTAACATGCAGATGCAGCAGCCCATATGTAAATGATGTTATCTGAGCTGTTTTATGCATGTGCTTCCAGGATAAGAAAGGAGATTATTTCATTGTGAGAACTAATTACCTGTGAAGAAAAAATTACAGCCTTTTTCATGTTAATGCTAGGCTATATTTTTATTAACTTTACTTAGCAATCCCGTGTTGTATGTTTATTGTGTATTTTCAGATATTAAGGACTTGATCCTTTAACCTAAATGAAAGAAGTTCTTTGATGTGACTTTGCATAAACAGGTTTCTTTGCAAGGTTGTAGCCACATCTCAGAACCTTTCTTTAGCCGTAAAATGGGTTTGCTTCACCAAAACCATAAAGACAAAGTGATGTATAAGTGTGTACAGCAACACTTAAAGGTAAAGAGTGGCTAATCATATTACACTGGAACTACAGGGCAAATTACTGCAAAATAGAGAAAATATGTTCCTGTCCTGATCTGCAGTTGCATACAAAGGCAACAAAGTTGATGTTCACCTAATGGACCTGAGCACAGATGGGAACAGCCCTTTTGACTTCAGGTGAACGCCTCATATGTTTAAAAGTTAAACATGCTCCTACTGCTAACATTATGATACAAGGGAGAATTTGTGTTAATCTGATCTCTTGTGGTTCCTCCATCTCAGCTGAAATTCAGCATCTTGCTTATTAATACTATAATTAGATAAGGGAAGAGGGGAGTAGCTCTCAAGTATTTCATGTTTTAATATTTGTACAGCTTTTAAACCAGCAGATATTTTGTCACATTATGTGAAGCACATTATAAACTGGGTTGTTGATGTTTGCATGTATATTTTACTATAGACCATAGGCTGATGTTAATACGTGGCATGTGATGGAAATGAATATACAGGTAATATGCCAAAGTACATTACAACAGTACAGTGCAGGTGCTGGACTGAGAAAAGAAAATCCCTAAATCCAACTGTATTACAGTGAAAAAGACCTCCAAAATGCATACCAGTATAACAAAACTCAAAGACAAGTGGTTCACAGCCTTTGGTCCAGCATTTAATTTATGTGAAAGTAATCAAGAGATGGGGGGGGGGGATATTTTTTTTTTTTCTGTAAAGTCCCATTTTAAACTGGCTGCTCTGCTACCTCTTTACATGGAACTTGGGGTTCTGAAGCTGGGAAGTGAATGTGGCTGAGAAACAATTTTGTAAGACCAGGTCCTCAAGGTAGCAGGGAGCAGAGAAACCATGGCCTGAAGTGGTGCCAAAGGATTTTTCTAGGAAGAAACAAGGCAGAAGTAGGTCATCGCTCTCTACAGAGCTGATACCTTAATACTTTTCAGTGCCTGAGTTTCACTTCTATAATGCATGCTCTTTGTTGTATCTCTCATGCAGTAGCACAACCAAATCAAATGATTTTCTGAACCTTAGTGTCCCCAGTTTTATGTGAAGACACATAGACATAAATTGTTGTAAGGTGCACCACATTTTAAATTCAATCTTTTTCACCTTGCTCTAAAGTGATATAATAAAAATGTTTTCTATATTTTCCAGGCTTTGTGGAGAGCAATCCACTTTTCATCAAGATGAATCAAATACTTAGCATTGCCGAACACAGCTAGAAATTCAAATGTAAAGATTATGGTTCTGATAAATTATCTAGTTAAATGTAATATAAAGCCAAACTGTTGCCATTTGTCCCGATAGTAGGTGTCTATATCAACAACTTGTTAAGAATTTACAGTGCCACATTTTCCTACTCTAAGTTGTATAGCATGTTGTTTTGAGGCACTGAATTGCCTAGAGAAAGTACTGGACAGTATTTGTGTCTTGAATACAGTTTAAATATGTCACTAGGCAAAAATCATTAAGCACATAATAAATGTTCATCTTCACTAGAAAAAAAAAAGTTTTGAAAGACTGAATAGAATCAAAAGCATTATGTGATTAAAAACTAGGCCCATCTCTATTGAGAACACTCCTTGTATGTGTATAATACAAGCTTTCACTAGAAGGCTTTGCAGACAGACAACTATACCTCAGAGTAATCCTGGAAAAGAGACTATTATGCACATCCTAACCATGGTTAAACTGCTGCATAGCAAAATGATAAAATGGTTTGCCCACTCCTATACAGTCAGCTGCTTTGGAGGCTGAGCTGGGAATAGCCTTCAGCAGAGGGGAATTGCTGCTTTGCCTATTAGAAGAGATGCAGCACGTCTGTAGGGCACATCACTGGGGCACTGAACTAATTTAGGATTTAGGTCTTCCAATTCTGCAATGTATTCCAGGCTTCCTGAGAGAGGAGCCCTCTGAACTATTTAAATTCTGAATTATAGAGGGGTCATAGTGAAACTGTGTGATATATGCAGAGTCCCCATCCTCCATAGCACAATATCAGGATTTGCCATGAGTTCCTCAAAACTCCTTAGATCCACAGCTCTTGGGCTGAGTTAGACATTCTGGCCCTACTGAGGTCAACGGGAACTTTGCAATTGATACCAGAGAGGCCAAAGTTTCAGACAAGGCTTGTAGAGTTCATCTGAGAGCACACACCTGATCATTTAATTTGCAATAAAGGTGGCTGCTGGGAGACTGGGTGTAAAGCGATTGCTCTGGGTTTCCATTCTGTTGGTGATAATCAGCAGGAGCATAATGTGACTTTCCAAATGTTGCTGTTTCTATTTCCCAGTTCTTCAAATAAACAGCAGTGCAGCTCAATCAACATGTGTATAGCCAAAAAGACCTTACCTCTCCTTCCTTATCTATATTATGAGGATCTCAGCCATGCAGTAGCCTTTTTCAATCATTTTGGTAAAATAAAGGCTTCACTGTGAATGGAATAGTCTCATAGGTCCCCCAAAACTGGTGCTTGTGGTGATTACAGTGGGACAGTTGGCATGGATGGCAGGTTGTCAAACTGCAGTGTGAAAGGCAATGCATTTACTTGGAATGAAATGGCCAAAGCTGACCAGGTAAGATCCCACCATTGTCAGGTATATGACCCCAAGCAGCTGATACTGCCACAGAAATCCTCTCAGCCTCTTGCCCCAGGACTGCCATGCAAACATCACAGCATACAGACATGCTGGCCCGTAACATTGGGTAACAGGAGTGGCAGTTGTTAAATCAATGGAGTTGGATTTCAGAATGTGATGGTTTTCTACAGATCACCGCTGCATTCTACATGACATTATTGTTTGTCAAGGAAGGGGTAAAAGAGTGTACAGGAAGGCTGGGTGCCACCTCTGTTAAACCAGATAGATGAACTGTGGGGTATAGAAGGGGGAGGAGGGGGTGAAAAAGTTCTATTTTTGCCATATTGCAACTCCATTCCAGCTTCAGAGAGCAAGAGTGGGGAAGTTTGCAGAGTGAAACCAGGGAGATTTGACAAGCAGGCATTCCCCTGGCTCTCTTGTCAGTATGCAGACAGGCAGTGCAGTTCCTTTGGCACAGAATTGCTGCAGTGAGCTGATGGAAGATCTTTTCAGTCTCTGAGCTTCCCAGTGCTGTCATGACAACAGCTACTTTCTTGGTCCTGCTGAAACCGCTTTTCACATTTAGTGAATGGCATGCACAGAGAAGTAGGCTGTTCTCCTCAATCTCCTCCCTCCCTCTCTCTGAGTTGATTGAGAATAGGGAGGGACACTGTACTTCTATGGATTTGGCTTATTTTCCGTGAACATAACAGATCCTTGATGTTGTAGGAAAGGTTTGAAGAGTTATGAATTGGAAACATCATTTTAATAGCTCAGAAGATAAATACACTGTCTGTAATAAATACTTGTCAGCAGCAGCAAATGACAAGAAAGTCATCCTGATGGTTGTATAATTGTTAAATGTATGACTTCTGCTGTTCAGTAAATACCATAATAATGGAAAGGCTAGTTTCTGCATGCAAATCTGCACTTTTCTGAGATTTAGGCTGGTGCTCAAGCCTAAGAAATAATAAATTCTGTTTAAATATGCTATTTCTGTATATCTCTAGCTGTTTGATGTACATTCCATGACCTGATTTTTTCTTGTAGCATAAGGAGAGCAGTGGGGAGAGGAGAGGAATTGTCCAGCTATTACGGTTTTGGGAAATGGGGAGTTTTGACACCTTCTCTGTAAGAGGATCTTGCCCAAGGCTGACCAGACTGTGTGATAAATGTCTGTTTTAAGAGTAACCTCAAATATGTTGCTCATCACTTTTAATCTCATGGGATTTAGCAAGACCCCACATTTGTCATGCATGCTATCATGGGAATCCTGGATGCAGTGATTAGTCTCTCAGGCTGCACTTAATCCTGCCCTGCAGGGACTCCCTCCTTGGTTTCAGTCATGCAGCTCAGCTCAGCTTCTGTGGCTCCTGACCAGGGCTCCCTTCCCATCTTTAGAAATCATGGTGCAAAGCATGACCAGTGTGAATATGGTTTTCATCCCCACGTGAAGCTGGGGAAAAGGCAGGGTATATGGTTGTATCTGGAAACTCAGAAAAGTGTTCACTGGTTTTGCAGATTTGTCAATGCCTGTGTCTTTGTGTAACATGGGAGTGATATCTTAACTTTACAGAATTACAAAATAGTTGAGGTCAGAAGGCACCTCTCAAGATCATCAACCCCAACCCCTCTGCTCAAAGCAGCCTCAGCTAGAACAGGCTGCTCAGGACCATGTCCTGGTGTGTTTTGAATATCTTCAGGAATGGTGATGCCACAAACTCTTGAGGCAACTTCTTCCACTTCTTGGCAGCCCTCACTTTGTGAAAAAGTTTTTGGTTTATGTTTAAATAGAATTTTCTGTATTTCAGTTTTTGGCCATTGCCTCACCCTTCACCAGCAGAGTCTGGCTCCATCTTCTTTACATTCCCCCTCAGATATTTATACATCTTGATAAGATCCCCCTGAGCCTTCACTTCTCCGGGCTGAACAGTCCCAGATCTCTCAGCCTCTCCTCATCTGACATACTCCACTCCTTTAATTCTCTTCAGGGCCCCTTGCTGAGGCCACCACAGCATGTTCTGGGAAACTGAGAATCATAGTTGGAAGTACATGTGTTCACAAAATCTTGATCATAGAAGGACAAGATATCCTTTCAAGAAAAAAAAAAAAAAAAAAGGAGAAAAAGAGAAAAAAAAAAAGAATAAAAAATGCACAGACATTATAACTAGATTTCTGCAAGGGAATTTTCATTTAATTTTTTTTTTTTTTTTTTTTTTTTAAATTAAGACTCTTTTATGAAAACCCTGTATCCTAGTTATGACCACAAATTGAAGAGGGGGAGTTTTAAAGTAATCCTAGAAGAATGTGGAAAAGCTGCTGTAAACTTGTACTCCTTCCAAGCTGTGATTTGTATTTAATTAGCATTCAATTCATTATGCATTTCTGTTTGGTTGTAATGGTTATGCACCAGTTTTGCAACATGCAAGATCTTGATTACTTTTATGGTTTTGAAAAGAATGTCCATGCCTGTGAAGAAAGACTCTGCTCTTGACTTCACATCTCCATTTTTAGGAAAAAAAACTGCTGGGATTTACCACCTAGCGAGCTTGTGCAGAATTGCCCCCTCCATTGGGATGACCTCCCCTCGGATTTATTGTAATGCTTTGTAGTAACTGACCTGCAGAAAATAAATGAACATACTGGTGGCAACCCTGTACTTGTGGTCGGGCTCCCACCTTCCTTTAAAGCTGGAATCCAGCTCTATTTTGCATAAGAATGTAGAAAACACGCATTCCCCAAATTAATGGCATGTAAAGACTCTTTAATCTGGAAGCAAATATGTTAATTATCTCTGATTCAAACTAATTTAAATTGCACCCTTTAAGAATGTTGATTCTTCTGAGACTTAAGAATTTTGGCTGCCTTTTCTTGAAAAAGAACAAGCTGTGCCAATGCCAAGTAAAAGATGTACACAAGGAGGTATAGGATATTTGGGGAGGAAAAGAAAATGTCTAATTGATTTTTTTTTTTAAATCATAATATAAAAACATTGACAATATTCATGATAAAGAAAGATGCTTTATGTGCTTGTACAGTATTGTGTATGTTATTGTTTCACCTGTTCATATGTTGTATTGCATTAGCTATTTACATTTGGAAATGTAGCATTTGGAAGACTTTCCAAATAGTTTCAAAGAATAGCAAGGCACATTTTTAGTACATACTTATGTAAGTCCCTGGAACTCACAAAAATTTAGAGATGTGGGGTGACAGGACTGATAGATAGCTATATCAGTGCAGAAGTATTGCAAGTAGCTTTTGCTTTTGAAGCAAGTTCTGTGTTGCTTCTCAGTAATAATATATAATGTAATAATCTCAGTAATAATATATAATAACTAATAGCTTATCATAGCTAAATAGTAGCTATTTTAAATTCGGTGCTTAGGTTTTTGCAACAAGCTGTAAACCACACAAACAAACCAACCATATTATGAGGCCGCCTAATGCCTTGAGCAAAAAGCTTTGTGTCTTTCACTCACAAGAAATCGTTGTGCTTTCTTTGTTTTTTCCTTCAATACCATTTGACAGCAAATGTAACATCAGTTAGCATGCATTTTAGAAAAGGGGTTTTATGCACTTGTAAAATATCTGATTCCTTTCAATTAAGTGAGAGCATCTATGGAACAAAAGGCTTCCTCATACTGTTTGTTGCTTATAGATGGCTTAACAGAAACATGCCCTCATCTCCACCAGGCTTGCAATTTGTCACAATAGTACTAATGCAAATATGATGAATGTTACAGTGTACTTTTGGATGACATCCAGAATGATGGAATGGGGGTTTCATAGAATTATAGAATGGCTTGGGTTGGAAGGGACCTTAAAGACCATCTAGTTCCAACCCCCCTGCAAATGGTCAGGGACACCTCCCACTAGAGCAGGTTGCTCAGAGCCTCAGCCAGCCTGGCCCTAAACACTTCCAGGGATGAGTTGGCCACAACTTCTCTGGGCAACTTATTCCAGTGTCTCAGCACCCTCACAGTAAAGAACTTCTTCCTAAACTCTAATCTAAATCTACCCTGCTCTAGTTTAAAACCATTGCTGCCTGTCCTATCACTATATGCCCTTATAAAAAGTCCCTCTCCAGTTTTCCATTAGTTAGCTCCCAGGAACTAACTCCTGGTCCTTTGCATCCCCTTTATCATTTCTTATTTATTTTGTTCCTTTTTTCCCATCCCCAGAATGGGCACAGTTACATTTAACTGATCTGTCTGGAGTTTTTTGAAGTTTTCTGACCTAACAGCAGAAAATGCCATTTTATAGGGGTTTTTTTCCTTCTCGTTACCACAAAAAACAGTTCCTTGGTCTAGCTCATGGCATGAATTTGAGAGACAGCTGTGCTGGCACAACAGAAGAGGCAGTGTGTCACCATGAGAGCTGTAACAAAGTGTGGGCAGAGCAGAAGGGGAAGAAGGACCTGAGCAGTGTCTGGACTTCATGTTGCTGCGAAGTGTGCATAGCCAATGTACAGCCCCAGCGAGGGCACACCACCCGGTGGGGAGAAAAGAGGGACCCCAGCCCAGCATGCATTCCCAGGAGCCTTTCATTCGTTGACCCAACCTAAGCAAAGCTTGAATTTTCTTAAGAGTCATGGTTACTATGCAAGCAGTATGGGGAAAGATTAAAGGCAGTGTTAAAAAGAAAATAGGGTAGAAGCCGAGTTTAAAGAGAGAATTAACTGGGTGCTGCAGGAGAGGGTGGGGTCAGAATTGCAGTTTCAGTCCAGTCTGAAGAGAAGGGTGAGAACCAACTGCTGGATGCTGAGTTGAAGCAATGGGAGGTTGCAGTCTCTTCCTCCAGACCTTGAATTTGGATGGGGAAGGGTGGGGCAGAAAGAAGGGGAGGGTGCAGTTTCCAGAGGCTGCTGAACAGGCAGAATGTTGTGAGCAAGGTGAGTCATGAGGCTCAGGCAGCAGGAATTTCCTGCAGTGCTTAAGACATGCATGCGGAGGCAGGGGCAGGAGGAGGGAGTTCAGTGACAGTTTTACAGAATTTGACCTGGTGTCCTAACAAGTGCAAGACGGGTTGTCACTTTTCCTGTATCTTGGGCCTATGGCATATTTTTCCCCTCTTTATAGGCCTTTCTTACTGTTTTGAAGTGTTTTGCTTAGGTACTATACATCATAATATTATGATACTGATCAACATTAGGGGGAAAAAAAAAAAATCAAAAAACCTGCCTTATATGTACAAAATCTTCTGATGATCTCGCCTAACTGTCCTGCGTAAAAAACCCACAGAAGAGCAAAATTGTTGTGACTCAAGAAAAGAAGAAACTACTTCTTTGGAGTGTGCTCATTATTGATTCTGCTGTCATTGTGAATGTCCTGCACCCCAGAGTTACTGAGGTAAGAGAACAAAATCTTAATTTCTTCTCCCTGCTCTGCTGTGTCTGCAGTGTTGTTTGTTCTTGCACTAGTGGAAAATGTTTCTGCTTGGACTCTTTGCCTGTGACCAGGCTTCACCTACTGACTGGTTTTGTTGAAATTATTTTTTGCTTTGTTGAGAGTGTCTTCCAAGTACCACAGATTAGTATCCCTCAACACAAATATCTCAGTTTTAAAGCGTCGTCTCTGTTGTACCATGCACATACCAAGCTAGACTAAGCATAGCAGAAGCCCTTTGTGCCTAGGTGGATGCCTAAGTTCTTTCTTTTTTTTTTTTTTTTCCCAAAGGATTTCCTAACAGTGTGTCTCCTGCTTTGAAATTTTGTCAGCCCACTCAATACAAGTGATTTAGATGCCTTTGCAAGTTCTAGACTCACCTGTTCTCAGACAGCTCTCCTCTTTCAAAAAGTTTGAAGTCAAAAGCCTTGGAGATAAAGAGGATTTGCCCTTGCTAAGCTGGGTATTTTTGTACAGAGAAAGCTTGGTAACCAGAGGCTGAAGTAATCATTGCTGCTTGAACTCGATTAGGACTTTATTATAGGGCTGAAGGACCAAGTCTGGACCAAGAATTTTGTGGTTTTGAAAAACTGAGAGCAGGACACAAAGAGATTATCACAAAATGTTTCTTTGTTGCCTGCCTGCTGCAATAGTGACCCTTTTGGTACTTATCTCTTGCTCAAACGCTGATTTCCATTAGTCAGGTTCACGCCGTCCTTCCTACTCGTTAGTGTCCTGAGATTTCCTTCCCTGATCCTCTTTGAATACACAAATTACCTAATGAGCTTGGCGTCTCTACCGCGCTACTTAGGGAAGTAGAAAGTGGGAGGTGTGAATCACCCTGCTTGCTTTAGGCGCAGAAGCACAAGGAGCCTTGCGTGCACACACCATCTCAAGAAACCCAGAGAGCCTTGGGAAAAGCGAAGCACATCGATGGGCTTGTGAACGCACAGTGGAGTGGCTTTGGATAAGTTACATTAGGGGACGTGGAGTTCTTTGAGATAATATTCGCCTTTCTTTTCTCGCATTCTTAGGTTGTGAAAGGAGGCTTTTACAGAACTCATTTATACATTTTTGGTTTCTCATGACTTGTTACCTCTCTGATTCTGCCTGTCGCTACAGCAGAGAACTCCGGTAGGGAATCAGAAGGTAGAACAGAAATAGCAATTGCTTCAGAAACTGCCGTCTTCTGACTGCATCAAAGGGTGTCGTTTGCTTTTGAAAGCCCACGCTTCGTGTTTGATCAGACTAGTGACAGCAACACCCACCCGGGACTGCCACACCTTCCTAAGCGACGAGTGAAGTACAGCACGTTGTTACCAGGAGGGAGGAGGAAAGGCAGAAGCGGACGTAGAAGCTCAGGGTTTGGTGCCTCTTTGGGTGGAGTTAGTAGGAACAGTGATACAATGTATTAGACAGATGAAACAGCATTACAGCTGTCCTTGACGGTTTTCTTCTCTGTTTTTAGCATTCTTATCATTTCTGCTTTCTAGCCGAGGCTGGTTCCTAGAAATCTGGGATACTATCACTTTGTTTTTTGTTTTTTTTCCTGTGGTTGGTTTCCAAAGTTAGCTTATACTCCTCTACTGGTTGAAGATGTCACTGTTTTGTTTTCTAAGATGAATCCAGTGTCACGTCCCTCTGCTCCAGCAGAGCAACACTCACGCGTGTTGCTGTCTCAGCAGCATGGCATTCTGTTTGGATGGTGCTACACCATGGGGTGCTGATGTTGCTGCTACCAGCTACATTTGTTGCTGTGCTGGGAGCCATCTCCAGCTATGCTAATGCAGGCCTTAGGAGCACCCTTTCTGGATTTGAATCCTCTGCGGTTAAATTCTTCTGGAATCTAGGATCAGTGTGAAGATGCCAGTATGCCTGCTATAACCTGAACTGGAGATTGTGCAGAAGTCACAGTGTTTTTCTGGACTGGGTTGTGGTTTTGCATTTTGTAGTTTGGTTTTAAACTAAACTACCATCACTTCATGAGGGTTTTGTTTGTTTGTTTGTTTGTTTTGTTTTTTAATGTGGCAAGCTCTGTAAGAGTTGGGTAAAAACTGACAGATGTATATATGACACTTAGAATTCACATGGAATAGCATTTTTTGCTTTCAGTTACTCTCTTGATACTTCCAATAATCTGTCAAACTACCTGATTTCATCTCACGTGACAATTTATCCCACACTTTCTTATTGTCCATGAGAGTTAAGGTTCCATTTAGTTTATTCTCTTTGCTCGCTCTCCTCACTGCATAGTGCGACCGCTTTTTCATTCCTTTTTGTCAGTATCACTGAAAAAAAAACCCCTTTTTCTGTCTCCTTTGTGTCTCGCCGAGCTTGTCTTTCGACAATTCCCACTCGGTAACGTCACATCGTGACCTGTACCCCCTCTCTTTGCTGAGGAGCTTCTTTTCTCCTTCTCATAAACTCCATGTTCTGCTTCCACCCCCGTTCCTCTATTTTAGTTACTACTTGTCCAGCCAGTTCAGGAGTCCCTGCAGCCTTCTCCCACCCCACTCCCGTTTTCCTTTCACGGCTACGGCTGTCACTAAATTTCCTTCAGCCGTGACTCCCGGTGGCTTTGCCCCCTCCCTCCAGCAGCCCCGTCGGCTGAAAGCTACAGGGGCTTCTGACCGAAGCGGCCAAGAGGCTGCTGAGGCTGAGCGAGCGGTGTGGGACGCGGAGGCTCCTCCCGGCGCGGTCATGACTTGTCGTGCGTGGCTCTGCCTCCCGCACATGGGTGCTCCTCCAGGCGCAGTGAGTAAGGATGACGTGAGTGAAGCGAGGCGTTAGCGCCGAGTCGGCCCGGGGGCCTCGCCGCCCCGCCCGTTAAAGCCCCTCCCGCGCGCCGCCTCCTTCGGCACCCCGCGCCCGGGGGGCCGCCCCTCCGCCCTTCCCACATTTTTGTCCCCGGGCGCGTTCCGTAGCGCGTGCGGCGGTGGCCCGGGCTCCTCCTCTCTGCGGCTCGCGCCGCCGCGCGATTGTGCGGGTGAGAAGGGCAGGGGGAGGAAGCTAGCGCGGGGTGGGCGGGCAAGCGGGCGGCGGGTGAGCGCGGCCGCGCGCACGGGCCACGCGCACGCCCCTGCCGTTGCCGCCGCCGCGCGCGCCTGGCCCCGCTCGGCTCCGCTCCGCTCCGCTCCGCTCGCAGCGACTCGCAGGCGCCATGGCGGCCGCTCGCAGCGACATGGCGGAGCCGGAGGGGCTGTTTCCCGGCGAGGCGGCGGCCGCCGCGGCCGAGGAGGAGGAGGCTGGGGCTGGATCCTCGTCGTCGATTTCGTCCTCAGCGGCGGCGGTGGCCGCGGCGGAGACGGAGTCGCTGCTGCTGTTGAACGGCGAGGCGGAGAGCATGTCAGAGCCTAGCCCGGAGAGCGCTAGCCAGGCCGGGGACGGGGAGGACGAGGATGAGGAAGAGGAGGAGGAAGAGGAGGAGGAGGAGGAAGAGGAGGGCGGCGAGGAGGAGGAGAGCAGCCTGGTGGGGAGCAGCAGCACGAGCAGCGGCTGCTGCAGCGACGAAACCCGCTCTCTGAGCCCCGGCGGCAGCAGCGAGGCCGACGCCAAGGAGGAGCCCAAGGGCCCCCGGGGCAGCCAGGAGGACGGGCTGGGCCGCGGAGGCGGCGGCGGCGGGAGCAGCTCCAGCAGCGTGTCCAGCGGTGGCGACGAGGGTTACGGCACCGGCGGCGGCGGCGGGAGCAGCAGCGGCAGCAGCAGCTGCAGCGCTACGTCGGGGGGCCGGCGGGGCAGCCTGGAGATGTCCTCGGATGGGGAACCCCTCAGCCGCATGGACTCAGAAGACAGGTCAGTGCGCGTCCCGTCCCCGCGTTGCCTGTGCTATTCCCCGGCCCCTCCCCGGGGAGCGGGGAGTCCCTCGGGTCCCGGGGCTGGCGGGCGCCATGTCCGGTCGCCTCCCTGCCTCGCCGCGTCGCGTCGGGGGCCTCACCATCCTGCCAGTCCCGCCGTAGCAGTGAAGGGGCCTTTCTGCCTCGGGCGCCGGCCGCCCCTCTCCCCCTCCCGACCGCGGGGGCTGTCAGGGCGGCGGCGGGGCGCAGCCACAGGTTTCTCCGGCCAACTTGTGC
>JANHGN010014207.1:0-38791 GCA_024605025.1 Megaceryle maxima
GATACCATTGGCCTTCCTGGCCACAAGGGCATATTGCTGTTCCATGGAGAACTTGTTGTCTACCAGGACTCCTAAGTCCTACTCCATAGGGCTGCTCTCCAGCAGATCACCTTCCAATCTGTACTGGTGTACTTTATTATTCTTCCCCAGATGCAGGACTCTGCACTTATCCTTGTTAAACCTATCGTGTACCATAGCTCCCCAGCTAGAACCATTTCATTCTTTATGTGGACTCCCACTGCACTGTGTTAATGTAGATATATCTTTGCACTCTTCTTGTTTCTGCTTCATGACTGATGCTCAGTATTGACAGGTTAGAATTTGGTTACCTGGGAGCTCTCAAGAAGGGCTCTTGAATATTGTCATTTTGCATGTAGAACTTATGTTCTAATGAATATATTTGTCATTGCATAGCAAGTCTGTCAGAGAAGAAAACTCAGTGCTGCTCTTTTGCTTCTTGCCTTAACACTGGTCAAAAGAGGTGAACAATCTTGGTTTATCAGAGATGCTTACAATATAGTCTAATTACAAACTACAAAAGGAGTAACAGAAATAGGAAATGCATGAAATGATAAAGCAAGAAAAATACATTATTTTTTATCTTCCTGAAGTTTTACATCATCACTTGTACTTCTGATTGTATTCTGGTTTTTTTTTGGGGGGGGGGGTTGTTTTTTTGTTTGTTTGTTTTTTTAAATGCTGTCATGAAGTTTGTGGTTGTAAAATGAAAGGAAAAAATATAGAAAGAAGAATAAATATGGTACTTACTGTTTCTGACTTTATATCTGCCAGAATAAAAACACCTTTTTTTTTCTGGTACTTTGCAGATAATTACCTACAAATATTAGGCTGATATATAGAGTACAATGACATGAAAACTATGTTGCAAGTAACTGGGGTGGTTGTTTCACTTATGCATTCCTCTTAATTTCTTTGAACAAAATGTGTCCCTGTAACTTATTTCATAACAGTTTTTAGGCCAAAATATTCTGCTTTCTAGATAGGAGGCCTAATTGTTACACTTAGATACATTCCAAGAACCTTCTTTATTTTAAAAAATGTTATGCAGGTGTCTGGAAACAGATGTTAATCCTTATAATTTAAAAAATAGTCATATTGTCTACTGGAAAAGCAAGCAAATAGTAGTTGGTCATTTAAAAATAATCTTGCACATGTAGTGGATTCACTCTTTGTTTTGGATAAATCATTTACATTCATTAGCGAAAATGTCAAATCACATATGAAAGAAATGGTTTAGCTAAATGCAGCTGTTCTTTGACTATATGCAGGGGTAAGCAAGAGGGCCAAGAAAACCCATGCTGTAATCTTCTAGAAAAATATCAAAGCTAAGGTGAAATTTCATTGACAAATTTGCTGTATTTGATAGTTTATTAAAAAAAAAACCCAACTCAAACCTGACATGACTTACTTCTGAATCTGTGGTCCTAGTAAACTTGAGAAAGCTTTTTTAAGAGCTCAGACCTCTTCACTTACAGATCTAAATTAATCTTGTTTTCCTAGTTATTAGTTGACTTTAATTATTTTTTAGAAACCATTATAACTTTCTTTAGTGTGTTTTGTTTGTTTGTTTTGCATTCAGTTGTAACGAAAGAGTAGTCCTGTCTCTCTTGGCATTGGAAAAGTTTGGGGCCCATCCATGTATTTGGGGCTTTTTTGTTGGTGGTTTTTTGTGTTTTTTTTTGGGGGGGAGGTGTTTTTTGTTTTGTTTGTTTGTTTGTTTGGGGCTTTTTTTGTTTTTTTGTTTGTTTTTTTGGTTTTATATTTTGAGTTCTTCTAAACAAAATGCAAGGGACATCAAGTGAAGGCATGTGTAAGCAAGGAAAAACATGAAGTTCAGAAAACCAGGATGTAGGATTACTTAGTGCTGTAAAGTGTACAATCCCCATTTCTCCTTTTTGTTTTTGTTTTGATCTGTTTGTTTATTATTGTGTTATTGAACACTTAACACTACTTCTTCAAAGAAATGTCTTGATATAATTTCAGACACCTAGTCCTTGCAGACTATGCATACTTACTGAAGAATTTGTTAAACAACTTGCTTTCTGAGAATATAAAATATATGATAGATGTTACTTTACAGTTGATTCAATCTTATGCATTGTATGAGACTTCCATCCCTTCTGGAAAACTGATATGCATAGTATAAGAGTGTTTTGTGTTGTATGCTATAGACTTTTGTCATATAGGTGATGAAATGAAGAAAAGATATGATTTTCTGTGCTTGAACAATGAAAGAAAGAATGATTTAGCAACACAGTATCACACTGACTATGAATCTGTTGCTCCAGGAACTTAATCCCATGACCCTATTTGTATAATCTTATGAACTTTCTTCACCGATTAAAGTTATTCATGCTGTCAAATACAGTACCAATGTTGGTCCTTGTTTGAGGTTTATTTCTATAATGTGCTGCTCCAAGATTCATCTCTGTTGGTTTCTGTGGACATCCAGTGTGCTGGAGATTGTCCTGAGCTGATTTTCAGGATGAACCTTTAGTGAGCAAGGGAGCACTAGCACTGTAAATACAGTCATACAATAGTTCTCATGCAAATGGGAAGAGTTATCTTCATCCAACTGTTTCTATGCAAGAGTTGAGACACATTTAGCAAGCAAAATAAGTGGAAGATTTTTGGCACAGGATTTCGGAGCTCCCACCTGACACTGATAAAGAAGATACGGTATAGCTCCTAACTGAAGAGTAATTTAGCATTTTTCCCTAGAGTAAAACAGTGTTAACTACATTCACCAGAAAACCTGCAAAAGGCGCTACTTAATAATAAGAAACTGATTTTGCAGAAATGCAAAATCTCTTTTTCAGTGACTTTAATATACTTATTGACACAGCAGGAAGAATGTGGCTTGATATGCAGAAGGCAAACACAATGACAAGATCACCTACTTGTTAATAAAACATTTGTTCAGAATGAGAATTGAATTCTTACAGGCTTTGTTTTGGCCGAGTGAGGTGGATTTCACTTTTAGTTTCTGATGTGCAGGTCTCATTCACACATCTGTGCTTCATTATATAAATGTAGCATCAGATCTGGACTAGTGACAGAGAGTCATTTGCTCTATCCTACACAAAACAACTGGATTTGTTGTCTTAACTCTCCTTGTTGGTAGTAAAGGTCAGTCTGTCCAGGGCACCTCAGTTAGATTACTTCTACAAAAATGAGTGAATGAATCTTGGGAGACTACACAGGTGTCTTGTCCAATTTAGGCACCTCACATAAATGTGGTGTGAATATGTTTCTTAATGGATCATCATTAATACGATAAATATATGATTTCCTGGCACTGTAGGGGTTTTATGCAGTATGATAAAATAGAGCTAGATGCTGGGTTTGAGCCCAGGGATAACTGATACCTATGAATCATAACTAAATTTTGTAGATAGTTTCTTTGATCAGGACAGTACTCATTCAGCATAACATCTAATACTGTGAGAAGACCAGGAAAAAGTATTCTGAAAAATAAGTATGACAAAGAACTAGATACAAATTCATTAAACTGTCTCCAAAATTCTACATTTAATGTGCCCTAATGTAGAAATAGCATTTAAATTAATTGCTTCTAAATAGCTTATATGCTTCTGAAAACTTAATCTACAAATACATACTGTGCAGTTTCACCTCTCTCATCCAGATACATTCAGAAAAATGCACAATTCTCGCTATTTTGGTCCTTCATATTGTTACTGTTTCTGATAGAACCTTCTTATTGCTGTTATCTTCTTTTCCGAGAGCAGAACTGCTTAGGTCTGTTCTAGGGACATTGTTGCAAAGTTTTTATTTAAAGTGAAACTTTTTTTTTTTTTTAAACTACAACATATTCATCATTTGCAGTCACATATTGTCTCCTATGTACGCTTAGCTTTGTGCTGTAGTGGTCTCTATAGATTCTGCTAGATGAAGAAGGATTTGACTTTATTCTGATCTGCTCCAAAGATCACCAGAATTATAGGGGAAGCTACCAGTGACATCCATTGGCTTTAGATCAGTCTCTTGGACTGAAGATTTTTTTTTAATTATGTCAGATGCTTTTTCTGGTCAATACAATATTCTGATCTCTACTTCCTCCACTGTTTTGGATCTCAGAATTTGAAAATTATTTAAACCTTTGATGACTTTATCCTTCTGTATTGGTAATGTTTATTGAATAATTCTCTTTGGTCTCATTGAATAAGAGACCTTTTTTAATATTGTTTAGCATGCTATAATAGTATATTAAACCTTTCTATCTTCTAGACCTGTGATAATGTTAATTTCAAGCTGCTTGGGATTTTAAGTGGTCCTTAATGGTGAAATCTGAAAGTAATGTTTATTGATTAGCATCAAATGTGTGCCTCTTGGCATTCAGTCTATCATGCTTCACCTGCCAAAACGCATGTGAAACTTCTAGTTTGGGAATTCAGCAGCCACCTTTATTCTATCCTAATGAGGAAAAATATAGTCATTAGGGTGACTATTGTTTTTAATATTTAAACATAATGTTGAAGGGATTATTGTTGCAGTACTATTCTTTCTGTTAGAACCTATTGCTTAACTAGTTAATTGCTTCCTCCTTTTCATTTTTATTGATAGAAATTGCTTTAAAAATTCAAACAAGGTTGGTTGTAAATCTATTAATGCTGTTTAAGTCTGCACGTAATGCAGACACTGCATTATTTAAAATTTTATAGTTGAATCTCTGTGTTCAGACTTCTGTCCTAAAGTACTTGGTTTTGTACTAAGTGGTTTACCAAGACAATAGAAACTAATGGACATTTTTAGAAAATTTAGGCAATTTACACAAAAAGCTGGACTTTGAAAGAACTGACTATTTGTCATATAGTTCCTTTCAACATGCATATATGTATATTGTCTAAAGCTGGCTGTAGCTCAAACTTTCTGATCTTGCTGAATAACTCCACAGGTGAAGAATTGTTTCTCACAGCTATTCAACAATATGCATGCATTATATCCTATGAAAAATATGTTCACTTTATTTAAATAATATTGTAACAATGCACCATAACTATGTTACTGCCTTTAAAATACAGCTTTGCTAGGTTATCACTGGTACTGCAAATCTATATTTTAAAGACACTCTTCTGGTATAAACATTTGATATTTGTTTTAATAGCCATTCCAAAGTAAGCCAAAGATACACTTATCTTCTAGAAATTGAGATTTGATCAATGAAAGTTAAATGGGGAGCAAAGCACATATAAAAACTCCTGTATCCTCTGGTTTTGCTAGCTTATTAAGAAAATAAGAAAATTGACTGTTTTGCATCAGTGAAGGGAAGCCCTACATAGCCCATCAGTAGGCCTGATTAGATTGTGATTGATTTGAGATGAAAGTATATTATCTTGAATAATTCTGTGGACCTAGGTTTGCGTGCAAGTGTTAATATTTATCTGCTTTGGAAATGAACTGATAGCACTCTCCAGCTGCTGTTACAGCCTTAAAGTTGTTGTGTGGGCAATTCAGTATGGAAGAGTTGTAGCACCTTGTCAGATTAGCTTACTTTAAGATCTGCTGATTTAAGAATAAGAACATTAATATAGATATGGAGATTTACATTAACATGTAGTCTGTAAGAGCAATTATACCAAATAATTACAATAGCATTCAATTTTTATAAGAAAATACTTAGTTTATGCAAGAATCCACCTCTGATAAACACATCTCACACATTTTGCTTATAAGTTTCTATTCTAAAAGCCATTTTTTTCTGTTATCAATAACTCAGATGTCTCTACATATTGTAAAGATTAACTAGGGGTCTGTTATGATAAAACAAGAGTTCACTTAACTTTTCTGTTTAATGTTTTATTTCAGTATCCTTCAGGTCTGGGGTAGTAGAAGGGGCATAATAAGCTCCCCCTTATTAGAGGCATTGAAAAGCCATAGCACGTGCCCAATTCCACAGGGGCAGAGCTGGGTTGGGCTAAACTGGCAACTCCCTCGGTCATTGCGGAACAGATAAAGGACTCGGCAAAGGAAAGAAGGCTGAGACCTGGGAAGGCGATAGCGCAGAAAGATAAATGTGTTGTGGACCACCTAACTGAGTAGAAAACCAATGGGGCGTTATGGGAACTGGTTAAGAACTCGCAAGCTGAGCTGGAGGCTAAGCAGGAAGAGTGGCCACGAGCTGGGGCCAAGTGGGAAAAGTGGCTGCAAGTGGGGATAACAGTGGACAGGCTGCAAGGTCGGTTGTGCAGTGCTCTCATTATGGAGTGAGGGTTGAGGTTAGAACTGGCTGAGCTGCATTGTGAAGACCTTGAGCGTGACTGTGGATACAGCAGTGTGGACAAGGAGCATAATTTAGTTGCTCAGGAAGTGGATCGTCATTACCTCTGGGCTGAAATAGAAGATGCAAAGCTTAAGCACAGAGATGACATTGCTCCTCAACCTCGACCACTCATTAAAACTGAGTTCCTGTACAGTAGAAGAAATGAGGATGGACTGGAAGTCGTAAATAAAGAAATACCCTATGGTGTGACAGAACTGGCATTAATTACAAGAAAATACAGCTGGCTTCCTAGGGAGTCTGAGCCTGAGTGTGTGCAGAGAGCCTTTCACCAGGGCAGATAGAATAAAGCTGAACAGGGATGAAGCCCTGGGGGTGTTGGGGTCCTGAGGTATTTCTGACTGTGGATGATAAGCGGGCACCCTGGTCTCTGACCAACGAGTGTCATATTGGGCAGGAGGGCTGGACCCCTTAGAAAGGGGGGATTCAGTGGCCATCCCCACTTCTGGATTAGACCAATTAACAGAAAATCTGCAGAAAGCAGTTTGCCTTCAATTGAACTGCAGCTGGTGTCCCCAACACTAATAAAGGCTCGCCCAGATAGAGTGACACAGCCAATAAGAGGCCTCCCTGACTCTTCGAAACTTTATGCCATCCAAGTCCAGGACTGCCTGAGGGCAGTGATGGCTTTAGGAGGGAGAATCTCAGTTCCTTTTCGAGAGGCTTTGGCCTCTGGAGTGGGGTGGGCCCGAACTAGCCAAATCTGCTCTTGCCTGGGGGAAATTGCTCGAGCATGAATCATCTATAGCCACAGCAAGGGGTTTTGAGCGTGGAAAGAGGGGAAAGGAGGGCTGAACTAGACATTAACTTTTCTAGACCCTCAGGAAAGAATCCTGGGTTAGGATTGACAAGAAATCACTGTGGGAAGAGGGTTTAAGCAAGAGGATACCCAAAGAGTTGATGGATGACCTTTCCTAATTTGTAATTGTTGATGAAGATGTGGAAAGGCCCAGAAAGAAGTGCATCCACCACCAAAGATCTCGAGTTAGGTTGATCATAACGATCAATCCAGAAGCAGGGAGAGCCTCTTTTGGGGGTTCATAATTATTCACCTCCCTCATTGTCCACTGAGTGGGGTGAGACAGGATGTAAAGGAGCTCACAAAAAAGCTTAACTTGGTCATCCTTAGCTTTCCACAGGAAGCTCATTCAGTGCAGATGTAGGTGGGAAGTTATAGGAAAAACTTTTATCATGGGTTTGAGGTTTGTTTCCCCACCGCCTTCAAATTCTTCTTCATTTTAAAAGGGTAGAAAAAATATTACTTATATCAGGTTACCTCACTGAATTCACTAAGGAGAAAATCATTATTGAAGTTAGCATGAGAATATGTAATAAAGATGTAGAATTATGTGTATCAATCTTGACAAAAAAACATTGACATTACCAAAGGAGACCACTTTGTGACATCGTCCAGATTTTAATTGCTTGTTTTGAATCCATCAATATGGTTAGATCATCAAAAAATGTGTTTGATAAACACAGACACCAATTAGTGAATCACTTACTCAAATCTTGTAATTAATGTAGTTACAGAGAAAAAAAAAACAAACCTGACCACCCCATATCATACCACATGATGTTTAAAGGGGATTGAATAAATGGAGTTATCTATTTATATGGTCTGATTCCACCACAAACACACACACACACCGCCCCCTTATTTGAGGTATGTGAAATCTCATTAGCTTTCTTTGATAGTTACATAAGGTATCCAAGAGCTTATAAAGTAGTTAGGAGTTGTTTGTCAATCAATCTGTTCATGACTTATTATTCTGAACCTGGCAGAGCTTACACCTTTAGAATTGTCTTCAGTGAAAGATTAAGTTATATATGTGCTAACATCGTGCCACACATATCGAAAATATTTCGATGCATGCAATATTTTTACTTTGTTTCATTTACCAGTATTCATAGGCACATCTTTTCTAAAGAGTTTGCCCTTCAGCTGCAAAACAAAACTTGCTTCCAGATCTCCCATAGCCCTTCATTTGTCTGTTGGGTAAATATTATAATGTGGTCACTTAAGATTTGATTTGTAGTCTATAATAATTATAATGTCTATAGTACTAGGTAAGGTATAGAATTTGATAGTTTAAGGTTGTGATGTTCTTATGTAGGGATTAGTATTACTTGTTAGATTAATGCATATTGGACCTGTTCACAGGGTGTTCTCTGAAGCCTGAATCTCATTAATCAAAGCAGTGTTTTGTCTAGATAACTGTTGGGAAGTTATCAGCCTGTGGCCTAGCATACCAGTTACAACTGCATTTGGTCTAGTTTTCATTGACTGTTACAGGGGATTTGCCTTTGGTGTCATTGTGAAAATGTCTGGGTTCTTGGAAATCTTAGTTTCTAATTAAAAAGGAATGGAATTAAACTATCTTTATTTAATACACTGTATTTTCTTTCAATTAATAATATCATTCAGATTTTCAGCATGTTATTTAAAAGGATGTGTATGATATCACTCATGCTATGGCTCTAGTTAATTCTATACTTGCTGATCTGCTTTCTACAATAAACCTTCAGAATAACCTAGTTGTTAGAGCTTAGGGTAAATGATGATGTAGATGGTATGAACTCTATGGGACCTTATAATTTCCTGTTAATGTGTGAACTCAATACGGAGCAGGTTTTTTCTTCTGTCTAAGGGCAAATGGAGTTTTATTTATCTGCAAAAGAACGCTCACCTAATCCATTCATAATGCCATGATTATGCTGGAATGTCTTGGGGGAAAAAAAAAAAAAAAAAAGTCTTTAGAAGAAGCTCCCCAAAGAACTTTTAGTAACTTAATTGCACTTCAAGGACTGATTTAAAAACTTAAGATTTTCTTTTTGATCTGTTCATAAAATTTCTCCTTATAAACATTCTAGTCCACTCTCCTCTGAAAGTAATATTTTCCAAATGGGTATCTCAGTACTCTCTTATTAGAAGAGCATTTTTCACTCCCAAAGTAGATCTATATACTCAAAGTCACACTGTAAGATAATTCAGTAGCACTCCTAATTCCCTGTTGATCACGGTGACAAAACTCCCCATTCTCCATACTTCTTGTTTTCAATGTAGATCACCCATTTCACAGATTACTGGGATGGCTACATGAGCTATTAATACGTTAGCAAAATTAGATAGCTCATATTTCAAGCAGTGTATAAAATCTGCATGTGAACAAAAACAAAGATAAAGGGTTCATAAGTGAATTAGGACAAATAAAGAAAAAAAGGCTTCTTTTCTAGGAGGAACCAGCCATCTATCAGAAGGAGACAAAATAAAATGCATAGATGAGAAATTGACATTCATGCACTATGGTACATAAGCAATTTTGGTAAATGCTTCTTAAGCAATCAGCCATTCCATGCAATACATGTTTCTTACTGGAGTGTTGAGAGCAATTACATTTTATGCTGTCTGGTTGTAAATTATGATGTGGCAATGACTAAGACATTTCTTTGGGTTACCACACCTTTCAATATTTAGCAAAAGAGTTTTACACTCTTTCTTGGGACCCAAGTTCAATTTTAGCTTAGATAAACTTTTTTACACCTTTTCCCTTGGACCTATGCTGATGCTAGCAGTAGTGGAATTCTGGACTAGGGGGTTTATGGCATTGCCTTTATTCAGCTTGATTCAGGTCAAATTGGCATCTAAGTTTCAAGTTGGCAAATCACATTATGATTTTATGAGATGTTATAAACGTCTATTTCTGTTAAAACTGACTGTTTAACAAGTGTTTGTTTCTCCTAATTCTTCCTGAGTGATTAAATGAAAAGTCAGAAGGATGACAGCAGCATCCATAAGTTATGGTTGCAAAGATCATATGCATAACATTTCTGTTTTGGTTTTCAGTGGTCTTATTGTGATTGGCAGAAGAGACAGAAAGGCTGTGGGGTTGCAGAATAGAACACAATGTGACTGCTAACTGGATTTTTAGTGTTAAACTTGGCCTTTGCTTCTGTGGTAGAGCAACTGTCTCAGTTTTAGAGATTTAGCACTCTGGTGCTTCACCTCTCAAGGTATCAGGCAACCCCCAATGCTATTTACTAAAGCATACAGATGGCTCCCAGAGACATCTGTAGGAAATGTGTGACTCTAGAGGAAATTGGACTTAACTCAGAAGGAAAATTCACTGACTCTATAAATTAAGATTTCACGAAGTGGCTTAGTTTCTAGTTTAAAAAAAATCAATTAAGGGACCTTAGAGGCCCCAGCAATATAAATTATGATATTAGCATCTAAAGTCTGTACTGCTGTCTATGTCTATTTTGAAATCTTTTATGTAACATATGCCTATGTTGCTGTGGTTCGTCTACTTGGGATTCAACCCAGAATATTGTTTAAAACCTAAATTTTCCTGAAATGAGAAGGATGTAAAAGAACCCTGCGCATTGTCACTCTGAGCCTATATGTTTTTTTTCATATATTGAGCATTGCACTGAAATACTTATTCTTACATTACCATACATAGTGCTCCCTGAGTATCTTCCCAGTCACTTCTTCCATAAAACATTAAAACTAATGCATTATGCTTCTGACTGTTGATTATGGGTGACAATATTACATATCCCTTTGGGTTGTGCATAGCACTTTAATTTTTACATGAATTGCCTTTGCACAGACAATCTACATTTGTAGGCAGTCAGTGAGTCTGTGAGGATAACTGCTGTGTTGTGAATGAGGGTTCATGTTTCCTTTTTTTCTTCTGAAATACTACTTTTGGATGCCTGTGTGCACATGAGCAGATACTCCTTGCTATCTTGGAGAATATTTAACAGAGTAGAAGACAACAAGAACGGTTTGTAGATACCCTTTGGGAAGGAAATGTGGACTATAACTTGAAGAGGCATGAGAAACTCCAGGACAAATCTGATTTTGGCCTTTCTGTTACTTCCACTGTCAAAACAGTGCCTCTTAGTTCTATTTCTGTTTTGGTTCTTTTTGCTCATACTCCTCAGGAAAAACATATCTCTTGCAGTGAATTTATTTTGTGAGTCTGATACTATAGAAACAGAAGATGAGCACTAAAAGCTGTGAATAGTTGGGGGTGTCAGTTGTAGTGAGAACTGTCTGCAAAAGGGTGTTTTCCAGCTATTTAGTGGTAGCCAAAGTATGCATTGAACTCAGCAGTGATGCCTGTCTTTGAGAGAGAAATGCTCTTTTTCTTCCTTGAAGATGACTAGGTGTACCAGTTATTCAGGTCAGCTGTGTTGTAGCTGTGCTTTGGAAGACAAGCTTGTCCAGGAGAATGCCAGTCTCTACAAGTCTCTGTCTACAGAGAGGACATCAAAATGAAAACCAAGGGAGTGCCTGGTATGCAAGGGCAGTGTTGCATTTCTGCCCTGATGCAAGAAGCTTGGTAGGCAATGATGAATTAAAGCCTTGGACTGGTTGGTTTAGGATAGATGGATGGATGCAAGCGAGCAAGAATAGAGAGTATGGATTTTTACACTTGAGAGATCCAAGGTTGCAGCTGAAGCTTGATATAAAAAACTTTAATGTCAATTCAGAAACTGGGTGCATATGTATGAAATGGGAGGATAGGATAAGCAAAAGGGAAGGATATGTCATTAGAAAAAAGGTGCTTGGAAGGGAGAGGGGATAGTGATTTAAAATGGTTTAGCATGCCTGATATATAACATGCCATACATGTAAACATGTCATGCGTGACTGGTTTGGAGTCTGTATAGAGGAAGGAATGTGGAGGCATCCTTTTCTTCCTCCACATACCTATCTATTTTTGTATCCTTAATAACTATGTTTGTGTCCCACACCATTTTAGGAGTTGTGTAAGTATAAAGTTTTCATGTTTGACAACTGAGATGAAAATTAAATGAAAAAAACCTCTAAGTCACTTTTGCTACCAAAAGCATTCAGAGAAGCTTTCTTTGATCATTTAGAAATAATGAGTTGAAGCAGTGCTCCAGATCTTGCTGAAGGCTATTCCTTTTTCAGACCAGCTGTAAATGGGTTATCTTCTACTCTGGGCCAGGTAATCCTGGTCTAGAAGTGGTGCTGGAAGTGATCCTAGCTCACTGGCTTCTTGTGCATCTAATGAGCAGTTTAGGCTCAATACTGCCTCCCTGCTGGGGATACAAAGAGCTCTGTATTCCATAGGGTAGAGTTTCATAAGTTAAAAAGCTATGCAGATTGTTTTCTTGGTTTCTGAAGAAGAAGAATTGATAATAACAGTGTAGCACATAAAATACTCTAAATAGTTCATATTTGTAACAGACTCCTGTAAAAATCTTTATTTAGACTGTGTTATTACAGCAAATTTGGGGTAACTTGCAAACAATTTTTTTCTCATCAGATGAAACAAGTTGCAAAAAGGGTAAAACTTTATTGCTTTATCTTAAGAAACATCTAAAGCACTGAAATAAAGGCGGGGAGGAATACAGGCCTCATATTTTTAGTGTACTTAATACTTTATATGAAAGGCAAAAGAATGACCTGTTGATATCTTTTAAGATTTACATTTGGGGCAAGCAGGTTTTGTGTCTTTAAAGGGGTGAAAAATTGTAGAACAAAAGGAAATAAAAATACTGTATGTATTTTATCAGTCTTTCATATTTGCAAACTGATTTTTTTTTCCAGGCACAAAAGTCATTGACAGTGAGAGACAGAGATAACCACAGGCAAGAGTTAAGCAGAACATACAACTATTTAAAACATCAAAGGGGCAGGGAGGGGAGGAGGGATGAAAGCACTAACTAAGGCTTTTTAAAGTTGTAGGCTTTTTTTGTTCCTGCATTACCTTGCTGTTTTACTCATAGATGAGAGCAGCACTAGGAATAAAGGGGGTAGAGTGAAAAGCAGGTAAGAGAGGAGGAGAAATGTATGTGGTGTTCTGCATCAGGAATACAATATGGTTCCCTGTGCCTCCTCTCAGGAAGGACAAAAGGGTACCAGAGGAGCTATCACCCTGAAAGTGAGGGAGACTAACTTCTGAGAGAATTCAGTAGTGGAGGCTCAAGTACTGAGGGGAGGTGGAGCCAAGTACTGAACTTGGATGATATATATATGTTACAGCTTTCTGTCTTGAGCAATCCTAATTAAACAGATGTAGCAAGAGCTCTGCAAATCTGTGGTTTTCCTTGATTTTCTGCTTACTGAAATGGATATGTCTTGCTTGAAATGACTGTGACAATGGCTTCTGGGCAAAGCATGACAGTTCTCAGCACCCCTCAAACTGCTGTTTAAGAAGTGGTAATGATATTTGTGTAAGTTTTTGTTTGGTGGAATATGTTTCTGGAACAAGAACAACAACAACAAGAAGAACAACAACAACAAAGGGAAGGTGGCCAAATGGGTGTGGCTTTTTTTCATAGGTTTGAGTTGTTTGGGTTAGATTTTTTTTTTTCCCCCTCTTACAGTATGTCGGAAATATGCAACAACTTGCAAATGTGAAAAGACTCTTTTGAATTAATGACTTTTCTTACGATTCTCCAAGTATATAGCTTCTTACCATATCATGAATGTTCATGCATATTGCAATTTAAAAACTGTATTTCCAGCAGTCCAAAAGAGAAAAGAAATTATCAAGTAAAGCTACCATTGTATATACCAAGGCTGCTAGTTTTTGATGGTATTGAAGCTGGGTTTTCAACCTCGTTGTTCAAACCGTGAAGTGTTATTGATACTAGCATATTTAACCCATTTTACATTAGGCAGCTTCACAGCTGGATAGGTACAATTAACAACTGTAACATTTATTGTTACACTTTCTATCTAGTTTCTTGAAAATGCTTACTCTGTTCAAAGCAGATCTTTACAGTTTAAGAATACAAAATAATATTTGTCATCTGATACAACAAATAATTAGTTAATTATTACCTAATAGGTGTTTATGAGATACTGGATAATTATTAATATGCTTGCCACCCTCCAGTAAGTCAACTGACAAGTCTGGTTTGCCTGGTAGAGACTGGTCTCAAGTGATTCCTGGGTCAGGCTGAACATCACTGCTGCTGAGGAGCAGTTTTCCAATTAGCTGCATTTTTTTTTACCTCCTTAGCATTTTGTACCATTTGTGTTAGATTTTGCTCTGGAATCCTCAAGCTACCGACCTCCTCTGTCTCAGCGCTCTTACATCTCTCTTTAATTTTACCTTTCTTACCTGCCATGGCTCTGTTAACTCACCACTGCTGCTTGCAACTTGGAAGATTTTCACAGAAGTCTGATCCAAGATTATGCAGTGGTGCTGCATTAAAAGTAGGCCTTGGATCACAGAGACTGGAGTAACTGGGAGAATAGTTGCAATACTGGGGTTAGGTGTTCTTTAGTGGTTGTAGTTGAGTGTGGGTAGGTTACTGCCTACTCTTTTCCTTGGTATGTCAAGATACCTGGATGAATACTTTCTTCTTGTCAGGTTATGATTAGAAGTATGTATGTTCAGCTTTGCCAGCTCACTTTGTGGATGGGTCAGGAAGGAACTGAACCTCTATTTATGCTAGGTTATTAGGGTGGAGTTGTAACTTCAAAGGGAAGCAGTGGCAAGCAGGTAAGTGGAAATACTAATGTCTGAACCCTGCTAAACTGCTGCCAGAACAGCACTGAAGCTTTGCTGTGATTATTACTTTTCCAGTTTTCTTACCTTCTTATTGCTGAAAGGATTTGTTTTGTAGAACTGTCATGAGATAATTTAATAATATTCTTGTATACATTGTCTTTTAAATAATTGTGTGTTTTGAAGAGGTTGTTCCAAGAAATATGATTACAATTTAAAATGTGGTTTTATATAGTCAGTATCTGTGAGGTGCCTAAAAGCTTAGGACTTATAAGGATGGAATCTTATTTTGTCTGCAGTCATGTAGCATGTTAGAAGTTTGTTCTTCTGGAGGTGAGGGGAAACTCTTATGGTCTGGAAGGTGTCTGTGCTTGTGTAGAATGAAATTATCAGAACAGAAGTTTTGCCTGGCAAATGTCCCCCACTTGTACCTAGCCTTGCTCACCTAATCCACAGTAACTGCATTTTTATGTGTAGGCCTGCTGATGTCAGTGAGAAATCATAAAATTGCTCCCTTCATCTTGTTTCTTCAGAAGTATTTGCATTTCATTTTCTAATCACAGTTTCTAGCTTGAGCTATGAACAGGAAAAAAGGACACATGCAGTTTGATGCTAAGAATAATTTTGTTCTTAAGTCCAAACAAAACCTCTTGAGAAAGTGCATGATGACACATCTGTGGGCTAATCAGCATCAGGTTGACCAGACTAGCTTTGCCCTACTTCTTCCTTGATGAGTTCCTTGATTAAAAGTTACTAATGTAATGAATAATGTAGCATTTTTTAAGACCTCACTCTACATGCACCTAAATTTCTGTAATATTCGAGACTTGAAAATAGTAGCTAGTGTAACCTAGATGCAGGCTTCTGTCAGATATGCTGTGGAGTTGCTGCACAGTAGGAGGAATTTAAAGTAGAGAAGTATTTGTATTTTAGGGAATCATAGCTCTGTTTATGATTCACTGTGTGCTAGAGTTAATGTTCCCTTATAATTGGGTGAAAAAAAAAATTCTTCAAGAGAAAAGAATTCTTCATTTTATCATTTTCCTATGGAAGTAAGAATATTGGCAAAACAGTTAATATCAATGAAACTGGGAGACTATACAAGACTGATCTAGCTGTGCTCTGATAGGAGCTATAGAACTTGTACATTTTTGCTTTTCTCATTTACTTCTCACAGCTTCTCCATTAAATAAATCTGATTGTTATATACTGTTGTGGTTTAACCCCAGCCAGCTACTAAACACCATGGAGCTGCTCCCTAACTCCTCGCCCTCCCAGTCAGACAGAGAGAAGAATTTAGAAAAAAGGTAAAACTTGTGGATTGACATAAGAGCAGTTTAATTAAAATAAAGTTAAATATAATAGTAATAAAAAGGAATGTAACAAAACCAGAAATAAATAAAAACCAGGAAAAGACAAGTGATGCACATTGTAGTTGCTAACCACGCACTGACCAAGAAGTCCAGACTGTTCCCCATCAGTGATTCACCATTCCCAGCCAACTCCTCCCAGTGTTACTGTTCAACATGATGTCACGTGGTATGGAATATCCCTTTGTCCAGTTTGGTTCAGCTGTCCTGGCTGTGTCCTCCAAGCTTCTTGTGCACTCTCACTCTAGCAAAACATGGGAAGTTTAAAAAGTCCTTATTTCCTAGCAACAGCTTGAAACATCAGCATATTATGAGTGTTCTAACACCAATTCTCAACAACTGTAAATGAACAAGAAATCTAAACTTGTATATTCTTCTCCATACAACAACTGCACAAGCAGAAGACTTAATTTTTACTACAGTTAAAGAACTCTAATATGAAGGCTGAGATATATGGCATATAGGCTAGCATCAAATTCTACTTTACTGCTTCTTGTCCTACTGTAGAATTAGACAAAGATGGTTTCTAAATTAATTTCTAGGATTTAAAAATTTTTATTTTTGTCCTATTATTCTCCCTTCTTTATCTTTCCCATCTCTGAACTACATCTCAGTAGTAAAATGAAAAGGAGAGAAGAGTTAGGGGAGCAAAGTATTAAAAGCAGAAGAGGTCTTTCAGAAAAATCTTAGTCTGAAAGTTGATGAAAATATTTAAAACCCTTCTCAGTCTTTTTGATGAGCTTTAATATATGTCAGAATCCCTGGCTTGACTTTTAATTCTCAGTTTGCTTGCCTGTAAATGGTATGCTGTTCTTTTTTTGGTTGTTGTTGTTGTGCTGTTTTGGTTTTTGTTTGTTTGTTTGTTTTTGTTGTGTTTTTTGTTTGTTTGCTTTTTTTTTAAGACTATGTGCACCCTTTAGTTAGGTTTCTGTAGAATTTATGAGATTACAGTTCACGCTCACTTTCAACAGAGGAATGACAAACATTTCCAGGGGCTGGTGAACCTAATATTGAAAGCGTTTTGGGCACTGATAACTAGCTGTATGAGCCAAGTTGTGAGATGCTGGGGCTGTGCTCATATGTGTTGGAGCCTTGCTCCATGCCCAGACTGAAACACACAGATTTGCTTCTCAGACACCTCATTGTAGGGAGCAAGTCTGTTGCTCTGATCAGGTAATGCATGGAGCTGGCTATTGATTTTCCATTCAGTGAAAGATTATGTGCAGAGAAGATAGGCTTTTTGACCTCCAGTGAAGCAAATAAGGTAGATCCATAGAAAGTATGAACTGTCTTTAAAGAAGTTGAAGATTTTGATACTGAAATTAAGGACTGCTTTAACTGAAGTTGTTGAACTTGTTTTGAACTGTGCGTTATTTTCATAATTTGAAAGACTTAACAAAGAATAAAGTAGATGAGCTATCAACCAATGTATAGGAAAATGCTACTTCTTTATAACTCATGAATGTTTTTCCGGACATCATGAATTCTGAAATACTATTTTCACCCTATTTGTTATGTATAGAATACAACTAATCAAGTTAATGATTTTTCTTTAAAAATAGCAGCTTTATCTTAGGTGCTCTCTTGATGCAATATTGGTTTATGGGCTAAGAATGACATCTATCATATATTTTCTGTTTCTTTTAAAAAAATAACATCAGGAAAATTAAAAACATGCTAACAATTTAGATCACAGTACAGCTAAATTGTAATATGCATCAAAAGATGTGCTTAGCAAATAGTATAGACCCAGCCGAAAGGACTCTGTAATGAAAAGTAAATTGAGACTGCAAGACCTAGATCCAGATATAGTAAGAATAATCAAATGATTTTATGGTCATGAAAGTAATATTAAAGATAATATTTAGTGAATTTTTCCAACAATTGAACATTGAAATAAAGCAGATGACAGTGACTCAGAGGACATAGGAAAAGTCAAATCTTTCAGAAGCAGTAGAGGAAAGAGTTTTCTTTTGCCATTTTTGGCTTGGCTGTTTTTGTGGGTTTTGTTTGTTTTTTCTCAGGTGTCATTCTCATCACAGTGTACATCACAGGTACAATTAAATGTTTATTCTTTGTTAATGAAGTATTTCTATCATGCAGATATACAGCGCCAATTCATCACCAGCTAGACTTGGTGAAGAACTAAGAGAGATTTTTGACCTTTTTGAAAAATGTGCTGCCAGTATATGAGTTCTGTCATGCAAATGATGGTTGCTGGGCTTTCAGATATCAGTTGCATAATTTATTATTGAATTCTAATAAAAAAAAAAATAAATCATTTCTGCCAAGGTCTTTGCTACATCAGAGAAATAGGAAGGGAATAGAAGATCCAAGGGCATCTCCTTAATGGTTGTGAGAGTTTATTCTTACTGTACATTCATAGAACAGCATTGGTTTGAGTTCAGATATGAGAATAAAGCATATGCAGACCTATTGTGTGTCCATAAAGAATTTCAGTTTCATCATTACAGAAATAGTTGCTGCTTTCAGAGAGACATGAAAACAAAAGATATTTATTACTGATATTTTGTGATCTGAATATTAGCATTACCTTATCAGGGACTGTATGCTCTACTTGCCCTTAGAAATTACATCAGAAGATGTTCTCAGGTAAGAGTCTAAAGAAATAAGATGGGAACCTCTTAAAGAATTCTGCACATCCGTGATGAGTAGAGAATTTCTGTCAGCAAGTGCAAAGATTGATGGTTTAGTTTAGCCGTGTTTGTGGAGTCTATGAATTGCAAGTGATGATTTAGATTAAAATTCTTCACTCCTGGCTCTTCATGTCTTATCCACCACATTACGCAGTGGTTTTGTAACTTTTCTTAGGAGACAGTAAGGGCAGGAATTAAGAAAATGAAATTATTTGTGTGTGTTTCTTTTTATGACTGGCTTCTGGTTTTGAGGTGTTGTGGGGTGGTTTTTTTTTTTTTTTCCTTGTTTGTTTTGTGTGTATGTTTTTGCTTTTTTCTTTTTCTTTAGGTGGAAATACTCAACAAAGAAAGACTTGCTATCTTTCCGGTCACTGTTTGTATAATGCATTGCTGGTCTGTCTAAAGGTATATTAATAGTGTCAGTAGGAAAGCACAGTCTAAACAGAGGAAGTTGGTTTTTTTTTAAAAAAAAGTGTATTAGAAGTTCCATTATGCATTTGCCCTCCTGTGTATTGCTGTTAAAATATGTCTTGCCAGCATTATATTTTCATATCTAATCTTGTCCCTTTGATGCCAGATGATCTCTGCCATCTTTATAACCCCATAAATACTTTAAAGAAAATGATAGATTTTAACAATGATGGTAGGCTATCCAAGATTTTGAATCAGGCATTTGGAAAAATAAACATAAATAAGGAACTGGGAACAGTTATCTCAATGGTTGTAATAAGTGTTTTCTGAGGTTTGCTTTTTTTGTTTGTTTGGTTGGGGTTTTTTTTGTTTGTTTGGGATTTTGTTTGTCTTTTTTTTGTTGGGTTTTGTTTATTTGTTTGTTTCAGTGTTTCTCATGAATGCAACCCCTTTCCCTGGAAGCCTGAAGTATAAAAGGTCCATACTGGAGTAGAAATAATTGTTAGCAGAATTCACCATCTCCAGTAAATCCCATCTATATGTTGCACAGAAGGATTTTCTGCTATTTCACTATTGTTATAATTTATATTTACTAGTGATTATTTGATTAAAAAAAAAAAAAGAAAAAAGAAAAAGGGCAAAAAGCTATTATTCTGTTTGGTAAGAATAAGAGGAAACCTGTCTAGTGGTAGATAACAGGTGTAGCAATTATGTAGCAGGGGGAGTGTGTTCTGTTTCTAATTCATTAACCAGTTAAAAAGTACTGAATTACCACTATTTATAATTTGAATCTGCTGTAGTCTCTAAAAGACTCCTAGATTTGTGAAATGTTTTGTACAGACACGTGGCATCACATTTAAAATAACAAAGCATAGGAATAAAGCTTACCAGATTTTTGCAATTAGAAATTCAGTTGCATTAAAATTCAAATACTTAATAAACTTCAGTTGTTACTGTTTTATGATGGATACTTTCAGTTTCCTCACCTTGAACTGAACTTTAGCTTTATTTAAAACAGATGCATGATTTTTAAGAATCTACTAAAGTATGGCAATTTTTTTTGCAACTGTTATATGTGTTTGTACTAGTGGAGCCAAGCATATGGAATACATGAATTTCCTTATGACTCTAGTGGTTTAACCTGTTTGTCCACTCACCTCTGCAACAATTCTATGGTTCATTTTGATGTTTGCCCACCTGTCAATTTTCAAATAGTGCCTGAGTGCAGAGCTGTGTGCTACACCATGTTTACAACATGCATAGCTCTCTACAGAAAAAATGTCATGTTATTTGATTTTGCATGTAATAAAATCCTTTTCATATAATATTTTTTTTCACTGTAAATTTTGGTATATTCTCATCTTTCAGGGTTGATGGGAAAAGAGAAGTTAAATTAATCAAGTTGCTGGCACTTTAACTTCCTAAAGAAGAATGCACCATTGAGTGGATTTTCACATTACACTCCCAGTAGGGAACTTACATCTTGTAAGTGCTTTAGTTTAACAGATAAGAAAAAGAGAAGTCTATTCTTTGCAGAACAAAACTGTTGCTCATGTGTTTTAGAAGTTGGTTTGATCTCTTTATTCTGCACATAAAATGAAAGATGAAGGAGAACTCACCATTCCCAGATGCAGCTGTTTCTTTGACTTGGCTTTGGGTGCTAGAACATCTTTGCATAACAGTCTTTAAAACTGTGGATTCAAGATGTGATTTTTTCCCTCTACAAAGTTAGAATCCACATCTTCTGTTTTGAAGTGAATCCAGGTGTCTTTCCTAAAAGAAAAAGGAAAAAATTAATAAGGCTCACAGGTATTGTCTTCTAGTGTAAGTTGGGTTTTGGGTTTGGTTTTGTTTTTAGTTCGTTTAGATATTGACACATTTCCACATGGGTGCTCCACTTGCCTGCTCTTCAGCAAAGGCTTGCAGGTCTTCTGGCAGCATTTCTTGCCTCTTAGCTTCTCTCTAAGGCAAATACACACCAAAATCTTCAATTAGTAAATGAAGAGTAACAAGTGAGTAGAATGACAGCAGTTTCAGGCCCAATGCAGTGGAGATGAAGGCCAGATGGTTCCTCTGAGTATCACAACACTTGTAAGATCCTGTATAGCAGGTCATGGAACAGAGCAGACACTTGTTCCAAAAGTCTTTATTACTTCTTCAACTTAAAAAGGTTGTTAGGAATAGATCACATGGTGTCCTAACTTCAGTAAAGCCACAGTGTGAGAGATGACACACATAAAAATAGAAAGGGGAATGAGGGGAGAGGGGTGGTATATGCTTTAGAAATAGTCTAGAATATTTTAGGCATTTTTCTTCATTGTAAACGAATGAAGAAGCAAGAAGCAAATCGTTTTAAATCATTTTCAGGTCACCTTTAACGGTAACAGTAATATCATGACAATATATGAGCTGAAACATAAGAGAGAAAGATCTGTTCATTTTAAAAGCTGAAATAGAGCAATTAGCCGGAAAGGATGTGTCATGCCTTCCAATAAAAGTTAAATTACAGTAAAATACTTCCTCACAAAAATGCTCACTATGTGCCAAAGCCCACACATCAAACCACACTTTCTCCTATCTGCAACACAGTAGTCTCCCACCTGCCTGACTGTAAGAATGTGAGGGACAATAAAGGGCCTGATTCTCTACTGTGCCATGACAGCTTGATACTTCTTAGAAGTCATTGACTTTGTTAGAGTTGGCCTGTAAAACTCAACTAATGGAGTATGAGAATTTATGACTTCAAATAAATCTCTGGTCACCTAGTGATTCAGATAATCTCTGGATGTTGCTGCCCGTCTTCAGTTGTCGGTCATGCCAGTAGCCCTGCATCACTGATTAAAATAGTAGAGGGACTTTGTCCACTCCTAGCTCAGTCACAATTTTCTTTTCAACTTTCATATATTGTAATCTGTTCAGTGCTTGCCTGTAACAGCCTATCTGGTTCCTTTCCTGGTGAGGTCTCTCAGACAAGAGAGTCTCTGAGGTGTTTTCTAACCAAAGATATGTGGAGATCTATGTGTGGTCTACTTTGATTTGTGTTCTTTACAAGTTCCTGCAGTTTTATCTTGTATTTTAACTCCTGTTAATCGCCCTAAAAAGAGTACTGCATTCCATGTATTACAGATGTCGCTGTACCAGGGCAGAAGCCATCACGCAGTTCTTGGGTTAGCTCCTAGTTCTTGACTGTCATCTGAACTGATCACCACCTTGAAATCCTATCTACAGTAACATTAACAGACATGTAAATATTGTCTGGGGAAACTAGGAAATAGCTATACATCTCTTTATTTTTATTATTTATTTAGTACACTCAGCAATTGAAAAAAAGAAAAAAAGGAACAAAAGCCCACAGAAATACCCAACCCCGTTATCTCAGACTTCCTTAAAGTTAACATTCTTGTTCTGCTATTACTAGAATTTGCACTTAGTCAACAAATACTTTAGGCTCATTTTTAATAGAAACATGTATTGCAATATATAGATTTGAAAATCAAAAGGATGCAGTAGGAAGTTTCATTTTGTAGTAGCTATCAGGCATTCTCTCTTACTTTTGAAAAAGATGGCTTTCCAGGACTAATTTCATTGGAAGAGTAAATTGAAAAGTGCTTTTTATCTGTTATGTGTATTAAAAGAAACAATGGTTTAATACAGCCATCAAAACCTGATTTCAGAATGAGACATTTAGGAGGCTGTATCACTTCTCATGGTGAATATCATGAACCAGTCTGAGCCTGAAAAAAATTAACTGGGGGGGGGAGAATCCCAATGTGCACCTGTGCTTCTAGGGGCCAAGAAGTCCTGAAAGTAAAAGACAAGACAGGTTATTCTGCTAAAATCAAAAAAAAAAAAAAAAAAAAAAAAAAGGAAAGAAAAAGAAAATCTCAAACATCTGTATTCCAGTAATAACAATATATGGGACTATATGGACCTTCTGTCTTATAAAAACTGAAAAACTGACATTTTATGCTTCATTCACTATTCATAAGGCATGTTACTTTAAATTACAAATTAAAGACAGTCACATCGGTGCCTGTGGAAAGAAGGTGGGATTTCTCCTCCTGTGGAAGCAATTGCTAGGGAGGAGAGAGAGAGGGAGAACTTCATAGGATGAAGAGGACAGCTTCCTTAAAGGGGTCGGGAAACCTACAAATGGAGAAATTTCTCACATTGAGAAAAAGGGACCACTGAGAGTTATGGAGCCATTTTTCACAAACAAGGAATATAACCTTTCTAGAGATAAGAGAGGACTGTGTAGCGTTTTTTGCAACGTGATGTTATTGAGTCATCTGAAATCAAGTCAGGAAGCAAACACCCACTGGCAAGGACATAGTGGGCAAGAGCAGAGTCAGCTATCCTCCATGTCTGAACAAGTCACTTGAGATTTCTTGAGTTAGAAAATTTATTCTTATTTTACATTAGCATTTAAATAAAACTTTCTTCTTTTGGAATGTAAAAGCTTTTTAGTTGTCTTTATGGATGTTATTGAATGGTCTTTTAAGTGACAGGGGAAAGCTTCAAAGCTTTAGCTGGTTTGCTTCACATCATGAAGAATTATTAATTCTCCATATTCTGTATGGATATATCAAGTCTACAAAAATGTTTATGATTACAGTGTCTAGTGAATACATTTGTGTGATCCCTTTCTCCAGTAAAACAAAACAAACTCTTCTGAGCTGTCTTCAGAGGTCAGGGTTTGACAAAATTCAGCACAACATAAACAGCTAGGTGTGTGATTTCCACCTTGAAACCAGTCCAGCTCTAAAGTTAGAGAGCATTCAGGAGATTCCTCTAATTTTGAAATTCTGAAAAATATTGCTAATTGAACTATATAATTCTGTTATGAGAACTTAGTGACAATAATATTTCAAAAATAATGAATTTAGGGTTTAGACAATGGATGAGTGGGAACAGTTGATACAATCAGAGCTCTTACATCAGAGGTACAGACAAGGGTTTTACCTGCTCTTGTTGGCAGGACTATAAGTACAAGAGTGGCAGGACAAGTATTTGCTTATTCCTGTGGCTAGGAAGGACTATGAAGTTCCACCAGTTCTTATTTTGTAAGCAGGTTAGACCACAAATCCCTTTTAGAGAAGATGTCAGCAATTTTATGTGTGCTTCTCTAGGGGTGAGTCCTTCTCAGACCATGGCAGTACAGGAAGAAGAGGAAATCTCTCAATCTTCTTTTAGTGTCTTGCAAACAATACATTTCCTAGGGTTAGAAGCTTTTATTTCCTATCTGAATACATAGGAGAGCTGTAGTGAACAAAATGTAGTTCGTCATCGCTCTATGTTCAGTGGGTGGCATTTAACACTGATTTCATTCACTTTATTTTACAGTGTACTTTTCTCCCTTGTCAATTTCTTAATATCACACAGCTTATTCTATAGCTTCCATGGCTTCAGTGATTCCCATGTAACACATTAAACTTTCACGATGGAATGGGAAAGTGTGATCCTTAGATATTTACAATTTATGTTGATTTTTTTTTTTTTTCTTATGTTGGAAGATGATAATGTTGTTAAGTTCATGCAAGTAATTTTGAGGTTGGCCATAGAAGACTATATTTGTGGGTTTATTTCCATTCTTGAAACAGACAAGCTCATGCTTTTCTGCAGACTGTGGTTGAGAGCAAGCACATTCTTTTTGATGTCCTGGGCATATTGTCAGTCCATTTTCTGTTACTCACATCTGGCAAGTACCAAGCCATTTCCTCCCCAGAACTTTTGTTGCGTGTGTCATATACTCTTACATGGAAGGCACAGGTGTATACCCACAACACTCTTTCAAATCATAGTTGTTTCATAGCACAGCTGGCATTGAAACTCTGGGATTGTAGGACTGAAAAAGCTTTCTGGAGCAGTTTTTAAAAAAATAAAATTAAAATCAAAGCCTGCCAAAATTTAGAGCGACTTTGTACAGCTATAGCCTCTGTAGGCAGCACTGCTCAGATTTATCAGCACTGCAGTTTACAGCCACAGAAGAGGGAGAGTCATGTCTGAAAATGTTTCCTTCCTGTATTCAGATGTTCCATCTGGAGGGAAATACAACAGAAGATCTGGTTTTGTTGCTTTTACTTCAGCTGATGAAGATTTAACTGTGTGATTAGGCGTAGTAATTTGCAAAGAGAAAGGAAAGCCAACCTGTGTGGTCAGACTTGGACATTATGAAATGAACAGGCAGTCCCTGGTATGTCTGAAATCAAACCACAACTTTTTTCAGGGTGCTTATACATTCAGCTAGCAATTTAATGTAAGATCTTCACACGGGAGAGCTGTGAAGGCACTTTTTGAATCAAAGGATGTTTTCCTTTTCTTTCTTGAGATGGTTCTGGGCAGGTGTGTATTTTGTTGGCCTTTTCCCTATGATTCTGAGAGTTTCTGTCCTGAAATTACTGTATCTAGCCACAGGAGAATAAATATATCCTGAACTCTGCAAGCAACAAAGGACTTTTGGAAACTAGTTCAAATTTGTTAGTTCTTCATCTTTTTTACCAATTTAGTCAATTCAGTAGATTAAGTAAGATTAGTATCTTCTGACTGTTTCACTAATAACTGAGCCAATTCAATTACTCCTGCAGACTTTTTCATTTCCTCTTGTTTAGCTATAGGAAGTTAAATCTACTACACAACCATTCTCAAGAGATGCATATGAAGGTACACTAAGCAGTTACATTTTCTGGATTTACTTTTTGATACATAGTTATTTTTACCAAGGGTGTTTTTATGTACTTCTTTGTGCAAACATATGAAACCATATTTCTGAGCTCTTGGAGAATTAATAGTCATGATATAAGTTAAACTCAGAATCACTAGTGAGTATATTCAAGGCTGAATTCCTTAGGAGTAGAGCAGCTACATCAGCTGCTGTTTTTAACTTTGATGTTACCTGAGAATCTGACCTCATGGGTACCTAGATGGTGACAGTGAAAATCATAAAAGGTGATCTGCATGCCCTCATGAAGTGAGATATACTGACTGGCATACGGTAGACAGCTTATTGAATTAAACCTGTGTTCTTTAATTCCACAAGTGCTGAAATTCAATTTACAGAGCAAAGTCCTGTTGTGCTTCTTAGAATAGAAAATAAAGAAGAAAATATAAGGTTTTGTTCTCACTTTGGCTATTCATTTACCATTGATTCATTGACCCTGTGCCAAGCTCCTTGATGATTGCTAGTGGTTAGTTGTTGTATATGGAAACCTCAGTTACTATTATTTGTGTAAATGCTTTGCCAGGTCCTTAAGATATTCACAGAGTGGTATGCATGATATCATCAGTAGTTCATAAAAACCAACAAACAAGCCCTCATACTCATTTTAGTTAGCAAAAACTTGTTACCTTGGAAATTTCCATGTGGGAAATTTGGGCAGCAAATCCACCTCAGCAGACCTCTGAGACATCTCTTAGACAAACATGACCAGACCAGATCCATGCTTTGCTCTGAGTCCTTTCTCTGTTAGCTGCTGTTCCTGACAGCTCAGGAAGGGCCTGAGTTGGGACAATTCAAGGAGATCCAGTGTCAGCTGACACACTTCAGGAAGAGAGGCTAGGCTAGGAGTTTGAGGGGTGGGGAGCATGGTTTATTCTATCTTTAATAACTTGTATCAGAACTAGACTAGAAAGGTCAGATCTCCAGCTGAGAAAATACAGTCAACTCCTTCATAATATCTCTTTGCAGTGAAGAGACTCTAGATAAAAAGAGTGGATTGAGTGTGCTGATATGCTACTCCTAGTCATTAGTTCAGTTTTCCTTGTTTTATGGCTTTGTAAACTGGCTTAGTGCAATGAAGGTAACTTTTTCTTTGGTAGAGGCACTTTGCAACAAAGCTATCATTATACATAATGATAAGCATGTATCATCAAATCTTGTGATATACTTCAGATTGCCAACTGCAACAATAACTACTTTAACTATTTAAAGGTCATCTTTCCTTTTTGTTTTATTTTGCAGCAACCTAGGAAAAAAACAGACCATATAATCTCAGGTATTTCTCTGTGAGTTCCATTATTATATTGACCACTGACCTCATTGTGAGTACAAAAGAACTGAATTTCTAGTGGTTTCTTGCTTGCTGTGTTGCAGATACTGCATATACTTTAAGTACTATTTGCTAGAGACAAACATCTTTTCTTGATTGCTTGGCTAAATAAGTAAGTTAATCTGTATATTATTGCATGCAGTCTTTTAACAAGGTGAGTGTTATCTTTCACTTGTTTTCTTAAGTCGCCTTAAAAAAAAAAAAAGTAATTACATATTCTGGCTAAATTTACACATCTAATTTTTAATGCATGAATTATGATAGCAGCTAGAGGCACTAAATAGGAATTAAGACTAGTTGCTCCTTATTAGCCAATATCCAAACAGCAAAATACTCCCCCAAAAATCACACAAAACCATGTTATCTTCCTCACCCTCCAAAACAGGAGAAAATAATCAGTTTAATGCTTCTCATCTTGATGCAGCACTATGTGTTCCTAGCTGTCAAAACCAACAGTTTCTATTCTGTTGCTGATGTCACTCTGAATATTCCTGTGTCAAGGCTCAGGATAGTGAGCCCAGTGGCTCCCTCCTTTCCTCACAAATTTTTGTCTTAGCTGAGCAGTCTGTAGGCAGTTTCCAGAGTTACCTATTGGTGTCTGTCATCTGATAATGTTGCTTTGCTGTGATACCACAGTTTCTGTCCCTAGGTAAAAAATTGTAAGCTTTTGTGAAATACTGGTTGAGGTGCTAAAAGGAATTCAGCACCACGATGGGAGTTAATTCATTACTATCTATCTTCATTTGTTCACCCACTTGACTGAAAAATGCAGTATTAGACATGTTCTCTCTTGATTCTAGCAATTATGCTGTTTCCATTAACTATCTCCATTACGAGCTATTGAAGCTGTAAGGATAGCTATGAGAAAATATTTCCTGAAAGAGTTTTTTAATGGTAAAAAATTGTGAAAAGCAGGAAGAGAGTATTTTATGGGTCACTTTGATTGCTGATCTACTAACATTTGCATTAGTAAGTTGCTATTTTGAACATCTAAGTACTCTGTGTACCTGCTCAATCTGCTTGCTGAGCTTTTGGGGTGTTCTTTGGATGAGCAATGAGAAATATGAGACTGATCACACACCTCAGGCATCATAGTGCTTTAAAACATAACATCTCTGAGAAATACAAGTAAAATAACCTATTTTAAGGGGGAGAGGGGAGAGAGATTTCTAATGTTTATGTTTCTAAGCATAAGTGACTTTTTTTTTTTCTCCACAGAAAAAAAAGTGACAGGGAAACCTCAAAAGAGATGTGAATGTGAAATGTGAAAACACAAGAATTGCTCTCAAGTGACTTGTATCTGAGAAACCTTATAAATCCCAAGTAGAGATTAGTGGCTAGAATTTTCTATTAACTCATAAAATTATCTTTTGTTTTGAGCAGAGAAAAAGTAAAATATGGGTATATGGAGATGCACTTCAAAGCTACATCTCCTGTCATTTTAACAAAACAAAATCCAGATACAAATGTTCTTCTCACAGTGACGTTTGTGGTAATCAGGACCACTTTCTTTATAGATGAAAGACCATACAAAAATAAAATGCAGTAAAAGTGTCCTCAGAATTAGGGCCAAGAACTGGCAATAATCTCTTAATCTGATAAGACCATTTATCAAAAGATATACACCTAGTTTCGAATGAGGGAGGTACTGGAGAATACAAGTCTGTGGGTGACTCTGCTAACTGCCTCAGAGAACATAAGCCAAAGCATGCAAAATTCTCCCCCATCTGTTGTGGCTCAGTGTACATTGTCCACTGTTAATATTTTGGGGTGACATGTATCTCTTCTGTGTATCTCTAAAATGAAGTTTAGACATTCAGATATTCATCTTTGAAATACTTAAGCTAGGATAGAAGACCACTAAAATGTGTAGAAATTAGAACCTGTATTGCAAATTAAGCAAATGAAGACTAATAAAACTATGATTTTGTACTGAAATAAGAAAGGCCAGAAGTAAGCTTTGAACTGCTCTTCAATATTTTTTTTTTTACATATGTAGAAGCTTGCTGCTAGGTAAATCCTGGATAGGTTTTCAATTAACCTTCTTTACCTGTTGTTAGAGTCATGGTAAGGACAAAAATCAACCTCATTGGTTTTAAAAGCCCAGCAAAATCTTTCTACTTTCTGAGAAATCGCGTTCCTTAGCAACGAGGAATATCTGCATACACAATGCATTTGGACTGTTTTAACAAAAGGACATATTTCAATTAGGAATTTTTCAAAACCATGTCAGTTTTCAGTTGCATGGGATAAGCTTGAATTTATGTCTTGCATTCCATATCTTCTTTTTCATATTTTAAAATACTGCTGATTATCCATCTATAATTTCTTCATATAGTTCTTAAAATACAAATATGACATCTCTGTGTTAATATCTAATGATAGTATACATTTTTTCCCTTAAATGAAACTTGTCCTCATATTTGAATAAACCATAAGGAGAGAATAGCCATGGAAATATGAGCTACTGAGCTATATCTGGTCCAGTTTCAAAAGAAGACTGTAGCAGAAACATAATCTGTTCTAACTTTACAATTCCTCTGAGCTTTGAAGGCGGCATTATTAGATGATGTATTTCGTTCTTCCCTTGGGATAACAGGTATCAGTGGGATGTTTTGTAAATATTTTTGTTTGTTTGTTTGGCTTTTTTTTTCTGCAAAGTATTCTTAATATGCTTTATCTGTAAAAAAAACAGTATATCAGACCATATCAAAATAAGTAGGCAAGCTTACAAGGAAAGGGCTACATACAGGCCACTAGATGGTGTGTTTATTTAATTTCATTAGAAATAGGTAATTTGAGGTGTGTCATGTTTAGTAAGAAGGTTTATAGAAAGAATCACTGAAATGTATTGGTCAATAATCTTTTGTGTCATTATTTTCAAACAACTCTCCAATATCTATAGTTTAAAACATAGTGTTTTTTCATAACTAGAAAATGCTGTACTGTAGCAGAGCAGGTTCCTGAGTGGATTACCACCTATGCTTTATAGTCAGCACAGTGTTTGTTTTGAGCAGCTGATACATCACCAGCAAGGGAATCTCAGGAATAAATATCTTTCCTTTTAAGACAATGCAGTTTTCATCAGAACTGTTGCAATAGGAGTTTTATTGATTTTTTTTTTAAGGATTTCCTGCCCAACAAACAATGAGGGAAGAACATACCATATATTCATAGCACAAAAAAAAAAAAAAAAAAGTTACTGTGGACTCTCTTAGCAATGGAGAGAAATTCATTATTAGGGAAAGAAAATATATTTATAATTAAATATGAGTCAGGAGAGATCTCTTTACACCTCCTGCCCTCCAGTTCCACTGGCCAAAAAAAACCCAAACCAAAATTCAGAAATACACTTGGTGGAGAGAGGAGAAGGCCATATTCAGTCATCACATGTGTTAATAGCAGAATTTATCATGAATTTTTGAGCTTTGGTCACTTCTCTGGGCTCGAGGAAAGGGGATTCAGATAGATGTGCCCATTAGAAACCAAAGCTAGGAAAAGAAACTCAAACATAAACATATGTGAATCAAAGGCTGAGTCTATTGCAACAAGCATTTTCTTTGGACAATAAGCAGACCAGTGACAGTCAAGACAGACCAGCAATCATGAAAACTAGGAGCAAGGAAAACATTTTTGAAACACCCTTGTTTCTAATGGGAAGTGATTTTGTCTCATAATGCTTGTCTAAGTGGTTTTCATAGTGCAACACTTATTCTGAAAAATAGAGTCTAATCTTGTAGTATGTAGATTTTGCTCCTCATGTTTACAATGGGATGATCTCTATTTCTGCTATCTCAGTGGAGATACAAATACTATTCTGAGTCTTTGGCATTGCATGTAATGCCTGGTCCACTATCCTATGACTCTTTTTAAAAATGTATTTCTGAACACTTAAATATCAAACACTAAGTGAGAATATGAAATACTAAAAATACTTAAGGGTAATTTAGTCTTAAAATATACACTGAAGCTGGCCACTCAAAATGGCATTCAATATTCCAGACAGCTTTTGAAAATGTAACACTCTAACTGAACAAGTGAAGAAGAAAAATTTTCAGAGGATGAAGTGCTATAATCCATTATCATTAATTATTTTTATTAACATTTATAATTTTATTAATATGTTACATGCTTCTCATTTTACTTCTGATATCAAAACCCAATTTCATAACTTGTGTGTGCCTGTATTTTTATAATGTACCTCCAACACATTGCCCAGAATGTAAACATACATTCCTAGAAAGTTGTCATTTTAGGACTATTGCATGTTAAATTTTCCAGTATGAATTTTACTTCTTCAATTGTAATGCATCACATACAGAGATTCTGAAGGGAATGTTGACCTGTTGTAGTCCCTGAGATGGCAAGATGTAAACTCCTGCTCCACAAAGCCTTTCTTCAGGGCTATGTCTTGATGTCTGTGTTACATTGAAGAATAACAAACCCAAGAGGCAGACCATGAATGTAGTGCTGATGTCTAGAAAAGAAATTGGATTCATCATGCCCAATTTACACTTCATCACCAATCTGCAACATAATCTATTCCTAAGTGAAGATAATGGCTTTGTTGAACAATTAATTTAATTCCCTTTTTTAGAAAATCAAAGTTTGACTTTCACCACTCATCAGCAAATATATGTCTTATGTTGCATAGTGAAGCAGACTAATTTTTAAGTCAAGCTTTATTGTCCATGATGTTATGACCCTAAATTTGGGAAGTATAGAGAATGCAAAAGAAAAGTAGCCATACTTTAATGGGCCATGCAACATGTCTTCAAGTCTTGGAATTCTGGAGAGATGAAGTACTTCACAGCAGTGTTTTATGCAGAAGACTCCTCATTGGTTATTATTAGAGAAAGAAATAGAATAATTGTGTTTTGGTTTGGGTTTTTTTTTCCCTAATTTATCTTTCATCACAACTAAATACACTTGCAGAACTAAATACCCTTGCAGAAATGGAGAGGAAAATTAAATGCACATTACAAAAAATAATATTTAAAACTAGAGTAACGCCTCAAATGCTTAATTCCAGAAGGAATGCTATTGTAGATGAAGATTTTATTGGCATTCACTTAGAATGACCTGAATAATTTATTGGTGCCTTTCTGCTCATCTGCAATGCATTCTGATACATCCATAATAAAGCCTTAATGTCCTCATTGGAAATGGCAGTAGGAGTAAAAATGTCTCTCTAAGATTAAATATATAGTATGTTATAAAAAACTGAGAGTTTCACAGAGGTGGTTATAAATTATGAGTTATGAAATGCAGATAATTGATGACAAATGAAAAACAATGGTAAATTCTACAGCAAAAAAAAAGGGTAAGGACAAGAATAAGCATTTTAGTATCTCTAAGAGAAAGCTTAGCTTTGATTTAGATAGGTTGCTAAGAAGGGAGCACAATGATTCAGAAGGCATATATATTTAAATTCTGTGATTGTGGAAAAACTTGGTGTTTTCACATCTTCAAGTTGAGTGTATCTTCTAGTTTAAAAGTATCTAGAATAGGTATCAAAGAGCAAAGACTCAAGATGCCTATTTGCTATTTAATAAAAAGGACTTAAACAAAGAAGGGTTATTTGGATTCAGGAGTCCTGAGATGCAAAACACTGGGACGTGAGGGGATCTGGGGGTGTATGAACACATGTGAGCTGTCACCTTGTGCCCATTGCTGGCACCATCCTGTTGCTGGGCTGGTTTTTTTGGCCAGGTCCCTTAAATCATCATTTTGTGCATGCCATGCCTGGGTATGACTTCATGGGCAAATTATAGCAACAAAATGGTTATGGTCTTGCACTGGGGCCAAAAGTCTGTGGCACAAAAGTGGCATTCATCAATTGCATTTCAGCTCTGCAGTGTTTCCCTAATGCCCTGCTCAGTATACTTCTACCCTTTCTTGACCTCCATCCATTGTTTAGGCAGCTTATGACCAGGTTCTGAAACAGACAGTTGGGACTAAATTTAAGAAAGATGCTGTGTGGTTATTTTATTTCCCTTTAGATCTCAGGCCTGTAGTTGCTTATTTAGCTTCAAAAATAAAGTAAATCATTCTAAAGGTATCTTACATTCAAGGATCTCAAAAGAATTAGCAAGGTAATTCACTGAATTAGTGCTGCCAACTTATAAGATGTTTTACAATACTAATGATGTTCCAGATAATAAGAAGAAAAGCTCAGCAAGCTAAAGAGCTGATGTCCCAAGATGTCACACTTTCTGCTTGTAGCTGAAGTGTATTGGCTCAACAGAATTGGTATAGAAACAGGACAAGTTACAACATAATATTATGCAGTTTATCTCTGGCTTTTTTTTTTTTTTTTAAATTTGTGAGAGCCTAGTTTCATCAAAACTACATATTATTGATTCTTGTGTTTTGTTAAATATGAATGACCTTTGACACAGCTAGATGGCTATAGATAGTTTAGGAAATACAGCAAGTGATATTCACAGTCTGTATCTTTCAGGCAAGTGAAACTGTAATGTTCAGAGTAGCTGTAAGACATTGCAAAAGACTAAATAAAATTATAGCTATTATCCAGTGCATTTTGGTTACATATGCCTTAAAAACCTTAAAACAAATGAAGAACCAGTAACAGCAAAATCCACTAAACTTTTAAAACGTGTTAGGAGATGACTTCAGTTGTGATCACTTTCAGTATTCAATTTCATTCTCTTCTAATGAGTCTGTAAAGGCACTGAGGTCTGACTTGACAGGCACTATTGGGAAAAAACAAATCATCTAAGAGTATTCAACTATAAAATATCTTAAAACATTTTCATCAGATGGTACAGGTAGAAGATAAGAAAAGACTTCTACTATTGTAACATCTTATAGCATGAAGTTAATGTTAAACTTTAAATTATTATTATTAGTTCAAATGTGGAAAAAATCCTTGAAAAATCTATTAAAAGTATCTTCTAAATATAGGATATATGCTAAAGGAATTCTAGTGAAATCAAGTTCTGCAAAATAAAGTTAATGAAAGTACAATTAACTAGTGACTATTCTTCAGTTTAGTTAGGAAAAAAAAACCAAACCAACACAGTTGAGCACGTAACTTATTAGAGACTTATAAATCTGCAGTTTGCACAGTTTTTTCTTCTTTGTTGCCTCAGCATCCTGGAATATATTGGAAAACAAGTAGATCTCCACCTTAGAGAAGAACTGAGTTTTAGATCCCTGTAATTGTGTAGAGCTTTTGTTCTGAAGTACTGTGCACATTAAATGAAAAGGCAATCATTTTACAGAGCTGCAGTAGAGCACACAGGTAGAATACTTAAAAGGAAATTTTTACTTTTTTGAGGGCATTCTAACCAAAATTATTAGAATTTTCAGAATCTGAGTGGTTCTAGGTGGGTAACAAAAAAACCCAGTGGCTTTCTGTGAAATTTAGGGAAAAAAAAAAAGCATTCTTTTTTATCTACCAGAGCCACAAGGAGGGTTACCAATGTAATGAAAAATGAGACGACAGAATTGTAGGAACAAGGTTTAGCTGAGAATGTTGCACTCTGTAATTGAAACCATCGCTGCTATACAAGGAAAGATTCAGGGTCCGGCAGACAGTAAAGGAGACAGATTTTTTCATTATTAAAAGCATTATATATTTAGTCTTCTATATATAAGCTGTAAAAGGAGACTGAGAAATGCTAGAAGTCGTCATTTTACCTCTCTGGGGAGCAAGATGTGCATTGACATGATAGTAAGTTCCATGCCAAGCAACAAATGAGGAGAGCATTACGCTTTTCCGAGTTTGAAAAAGCTTAGATAGTAGTGCTGTGGTTAACACTATTGTGCGCAACACAATTTCAGTCCTTGGCATCCTGTCTGTTCTCCTTTCTGGTGCAGAGCAAAAGATGTTCTCTGTCTAAATTAAATGTGGGTGAAAGTTTATTAAAAACCGTGGAGTTGCTTAGAATTTTTATAATACTTCGTAGAAGCATGTGGATTGGTGTTTTTTGTTTCCTTTGTATACCTGTGGCCTAAATTTATATAAAGGATAGGTTATATAATACCCTTAACTTCAGAAGGCAATTTAGTTCATACTATGTAGAGATGAAGCCTTAATGAAAAAAAAAATTAGGATCAGATGTGTTCCTTTTTTTCTCATACTGCTTGAAGTGTTGTCTTTCTGATTTCTGGAAACATCATTATAATTCCAGTGGTATCTGCTATTGGTGAAGCTACAAGGAGCTGTCCGCTATTGTGTTGATATGAATAAAAGGGATTTCTATTGTATCTGATATGATAGGGAAGCATTTTAATAAAAATTGCTAATCAAAGTTGATTTTCAAATAGAAGAAAAAACAACCAAACAGCAGGACAACAGTTATTTTGTCACTAATTTTGAATTTTAAATTGCTGATTTTGGAAAATCATTCCCACTTGAATGTAAATGGGAACACAGTGTTGGGAGAGTCAGGGAGGGGTGAGTTAGTGTCTTTGTCCAGCAACGGATGGGGTGGACTTTATTAATGGAATTTCAATACATCCAACTTGTGTACTGGCTTCTGCTTTCTTAAGGTAGATGTTTCTTTCCATTATCTGGAAACTAATCTGAAATATCTCAATTTTCAACTGATTGTTCTACCTCTTTCTGCTGAAGAGCTTAAATACTTTCAGTTATCTTACTCTGCTCTGTGCTGTGTTACACCCCTAGTGAAGAGGCATCAGAAGAACTTATATTTTCCCTGTAATTTCAGCTTACCGTATTAATGTAAACTGAACTTTTTATGCAGTTGAAATAAATACCCTGGTCTATGAACTGCAGCAGCTAAGCCTGATTGGAATTCTGCTCTGAAACCATAAATTATTCAAACACTAGTTGTGATGAATGATTTTTAAAATACATGGATGACCAAGTGAGAATGCCAGTGGTTGATTATATACTGTAGACACAATGTTATGGGTATTGTAAACCCCTAAGTGTTCAGATATAAAATAGAAGTATCAGACACTCTGTGAATCTTATTATTTTACTTTCAATTACCTACAGCATATAATAGTCTGCTTGGAGAGCTGGCAAATGGATCTTTTTGTAATGGAAATGTTTTCTAGTAATGTTTCCTCAATGCCCTTTACATGCAACCATTAATCATCTCCCTGAATTTCTCCTTTGGGAGATAAAAGAAATTTTGCTGTGCACACCCTGATTATATCGCGATGCTTTAAATAGCTTTTGTTTTTCTTTTCTGCATGTTGCTTGAAATTATAGCAAAAAAATATGCGATCACTGTATTTTTCATATGACAAATCATTAGAAAGAAGTCTTATTTCTATGGGACTAAACCTAGTACTGCTTGTCAAGACACTTTTCCAACTAGTGACTTCAAATAGTGAGCTACAACTGCTGTTTAACAATGCTCTGCCCTCATTGTATGAGGGGAGGGAAATTAAAAAGTCTCTGTTCAATACATAGAAGTAATTAAAAACATAATTTTTAAATGAATGTAACAATACTAATGAAGTGCAAAAGTACCCTACTACTGTCCTTTCTTAAGTGATGAGTTCTAAGAGTGAGAACATCAGTTTTTAAATGAGAGTTAAGGTTTGCTGGAAAGTATACTTTTACCCAGTAGTCAAAGCTACTTAGAAATAGAAAATATTTCAGAGCAAATGGACTTATTTTACACTACTGTTCTTAGGAGAAGAGTTATTTTGAATTTTACAGAATATTTTCAGAAGTCATTTAGTCAAGCTTCTTTCAAACTGATTAAAGAGAAAGATGAAAAGAAGCAATAGTGGAATTTCAAGAACTGCACAGGTGCCCAGCTCCAAATGAAATGGACATTAAACAGGTAACCAGAGACAAGCTAGAATAACCTATCCAAGATATCAACAAGATTCCTGAGCTAGCTCCTGTAATAACTTCTTTGTTAAGATGGACCAAGTTTAATTTTGCTGCAAATTTGTTGACCTCTGAAGATGTAAACTTTTTCTTCTATGATTTGTGTTGTTTTTTCATTAAAGCTAATATTATCTATATTTATCTAATATTCAGTTGAATGTGACAAAACCCTGAAAAAAAAATTAACAGTGACTGACCTGAGTTAAAGTTTTCAACTGCAAAAATTTGTGGATATTTATTATCTAAGTTTTTCTTATCACAAGGAAATACATGAATTACATTTGCTTCTGAAGGAGGTCATAGGAAGGGTTTCTAATTTTGTTTGGCCTTTTGGGAAACAAACCAGCCATAAATTTTGTGTTGCATAAACTAGTTCAGCATAAGAAACAATAAGCCAGTGAGAAAACTGATCAGGGTGACTGCATTTGTTGCAGAGGTCATATTTGCCTAATTGTAATTGATTTACTTCAGTTTATTAAATCATAGGTTTTCAGACTGTTTTAGCAACCATCTTTTTACCATATTTTGTGTGCTAAGCATATGACACAGCTCCACTTAGCTATCACTTATGTGTGTATCATGAAGTGTAAGACCCATTGTGGTCTTTGGAGGTCTGAGTTTTCAGTGAAGTGCTGTCTGTGCAGTTTCTACTTGTACAAATAACTATATTTAGAGGATATTTCTTAAAATGTAATACTTTATATAAAATTCTTTGTACTTTTGGCAATGGTGGGGAAGACTAATGTACTGATTTTTTCTTGTATCCATGCATTAAATTGCAGAATATATTCCTGTTCTATCCAATAACTGTTATTCCTTCTAAACATTTTTAAGACTGAGATTATTTTTCTAGTATAGCAATATTTTTTTTTAAGTATAAAAGACTGATGTATGGTCAATATTTATAATGTTTATATCAACAGTGAACCTCACTGTTGAACTAAAGAAATAACAGTCAAGTAGATCTTTCCCTCTTCTCGCACAGAGAATTTTTGCATACATCTGTGTTTAGTGCACTCTAATTAGAGGAGGAAATGGCAGATAAACTACTTGCAATTTCTTTTTCTCTGACTTCTTCTTTTCTTCTTTACAGTTGATTTGAATAGCAGGCAAAAAATATTATGGAACTATATATGCTTATACTTTAATTGCCACTTACTTTTGACTAATGCATATGCTATCAGAAATAAAAAAATATATTATTAGATTTCATCCAGGTTGATGGTTGATCCAAGGTATAGGGTTGGCAATACTCATTTTAGTTGGAGGAGAAATTTGACTATCACAGAATTTCTGAGGCTGGAATAGACCTCCAAGATCATCAAGTCCAGCCTATGACCCAATACCATGACATCAGCTAGACCATGTCACTAAGCACCACATCCAATCTTAAACACCTCCAGGGAAGGAGACTCCACCACCTCCCTGGGCAGTCCATTCCAGTGTCTAATCACCCCTTCTGTGAGGAAGTATTTCCTAATATCCAACCTAAGCCTCCCCTGGCACAACTTCAGGCCATGCCCTCTCGTCCTGTCACTAGCTGCCTGGGAGAAGCCCGACCCGAGAGGGATAAGGCCCCCCCCCCCCCCCCCCCCCCCCCCCCCCCACCCCACCCCCCCACCCCCCCCCCCCACCCCCCCA
>JANHGN010014208.1:0-42649 GCA_024605025.1 Megaceryle maxima
AAAAAAAAACAAAACACCCAAACAACCACCCCCCACCACCCCCCCCCCCCCAAAAAACCCCAACCCCCTCCCCCCAAAAAAAAAAAAAAAACAAAAAAACAAAAAACAAACAACCCACACACAAAACCAACACACCAAAACCAAACACACAAAACAACTAGCCTTTTAAGGGCAAGAGCTGTTTTCCTCATTATCCTCATCAAAAATTGACATATTGTCTGACAGCCTTTAGCCTGAACACAGAATTGAAGCTGATGGGACTTATTCTCAATTTATAGGCCTATAAGTGCAGATACAAGAGATCCAATCTGGTCTGGCACCAACAAACCACTTGTCACATTTTCCACTTGTAGACAGAACTAGGGAATGAATTAACATGTCACAAATTGAAATTATTGATCAATGGATAACTCAAAGTCACTTAAATTTCTCCAGGCAAGAATCTAAATAAAACAGAAAGTATCTTGAAGAAAGTCTTTAGACCTTTGGATATAAAATCTTGAAAAATAATAACAGTAGGAAAAAAAAAAAAAATCATTGAGCCTCATTTTGTTTACCTCCATCCAGAAAGTTCAAATGTCAAAGTCAACGCTGAATTGAAGAAATGAGTTTTGGGGAAAAAAACACAAACAAACAAGCAAAATTCAAAAAACCAAACCAAACAGCTACCTATGCTGGATAAAAGTTCTTTTTTATATTTCTTGGGCACAGAAGCATATGCTCATTAAGCAGACTGAATATCAGGTCAATTAAATTTGGATCAACAGGTTATATTAATTAACAACTCACTGGTTTTGTCCTGAATAACCAAAAATGAATGTGCTACGTTGGGATCAGTCAGAGGCAAGGAGGATAGAAGACAGTAAATAAATTCATTTTTAAAAATCCGTTCAAGCAACAGGAACATAAACCAGCACTCTCTCATAGTTATTAAACATACCACTGAAAATTGGGGAATTAAACCATGAAGTGCTCTCTAGCTGGCCATAAATTTCAATTTTTCCCCTGCTTGGTGCATAATGATGCCTTGATAAGCGTCCTATTATTGATGCATCTGCAACATATATCCTCTTTTTGGAGCTGAAACGCTACTCTGTAGCAGATGGTGGCTATTGTGTTTACACATCAGCACTTTATGATTGCATTCTCTCACGTCTGCAGTAAAAAGAAAGCCGTAATTGAGTTTTTAATGGCTTTGCACATTGTTCATTAAGATTACATGAGTGTGTTCTGACAAATGACAGCTGAAGAAACGAGCCACTGAGAACCCCTCATGATCACCAGACAGACCTCAGTTGGTGCTGTTTCACCACTGGCTTTGAAGAACCATGCTGTTTAAAAGTGAAATGATAGCAACCATTAACAACTGAATATAAACTTGATAAGAAAGCTGTCAAAATGCTCAACTCCAAAACAAGACTCTTAAAACCCTGAAAACCAGAGTCGGGTACAGAATGTTCTTTTAAAGAGCAGGCTCCTTTCCAAAATAAAGGGATGGGAATTCCAGCAGCTCTATCAGGTGCATGAGCATCTTTTAGACACAGTTTTGATTATTTCCAAAGAACACCTCTGTCTCCAAACAAGTGAGTCTGACATCTGCCCACCTTAAGGTGGAACATGGCGTGGAATAATCCAGGTTGGAATGGGCCTAAGGCCAAGCCCCTGCTCAGAGAAGGGACAGCTATAAGGCCAGATCAGGTTTTTCAGAGCTTTTATCTACTAAGTCTTACAAACCTCCCAGGAATACTGCCCATTCCCTTTGCAAAACCAGCTTCAGTGCCTGAACACCCTCACGGTTTTTGCTTATTTGATCCAAACTCTCTCCTTTCAACTTACACCCTTTGTGTCTCATCCCGAGACCTGAAATTCCTTTATCGTGGGTATTTTCACAGGAGGATGGATCAAGCAAGAGGTACCGGACGAGGAAGCTCATGCATTTCCTAAGAAAGTTTCCACACACCATGTTTTTGAATATCTTTTGGTCAAGTACAGATTTATAATACCATCAAGTCAATCTGAATGCCATAGAAAAGATATTGAAAAGCATCTACACTAAGTATGAAAAGAGACACGTTTAAGAACAGTGTAAGAATAAAAGTTCAGGTATCTTTGCAATTGGCTTCCAGAAGTGCAAAGTGGCCACTTTAAGCAGAACATATGAATCCAGGTATTGTGAATTAGAATTTACCATTTCAAGCTTCTGACAGTCATCTATATCCAGACTTTTAAGGTCAAAAGCTCTATCTACCCCTTTTCATTGATTAGCCACAGATTGATCCTCCCCCCTTAATTTTTGTTGAGTCAGCCAGAAATAAAACTCGGTCAACAAGCTCTACAGTTGAATTCTACATTGTGCTGTGGAAAATAAAGTAGTATTTCCATGCACTTGATTTGAACCACTGCCACTTAATTGGTAGTTCTTATAAATCTTACCATTACCTCCAGCTTCACATTTCCCATATTTCTATATCCCTAGCTCCTCATCCTCACTGTATAACCGAACCGCTTGGAAATCTCATCCCCTGACCGATGCACTATAAACAGCAGCATTTGTACACACTCAAAATTAAACAAGATGTATCTCATCACAGCTATCCCTTTTTCAAGCATTAGGACAAAACCGAATCCATGGGTTTTCTTTTTCAAATGTAGGTCATCCTGAATTAATCTACTAGTGAAATAAAAATAGTTTGATTCACAGATAAATATGGAATATAAACGGCAAGTTGAGATCAGTATAATTCATGAGGACAATTCATTCACTTGGGAAATCATCAGATAATAGGAAATTATTTTTTTAAAAAGACAGCCTACTACTAGTCATAGAGAGCTTTTCTTCTGGAAATTAATGTCATGAAAATAATTATGTTGTTGGTTTTGGGTTTGTTTGGGTTTTTTTAATTTAAAAAAAAAAATCTTCTTTGGGAAAAAGACCAATCCCATATTACTTCAGTGATCACAAATATTTACTGGAATTACTTAGAGAAAGTGGCATAAATGTCACCAACCCTTCCCTGGAAAGCTACATGTGTAACAGAAGCAGGTCCAGTTTGCACATTCCCAGATGTCCTTGGGAGAGGAGTTTGCAACTCTTTGGCTTTATATAAATCCAAATAATTACAGGACAATACCCAGAACTAGGGAAACCAGATTTCCCACTGTTTCATAAAAAAAAAAAAAAGCAAACATCTTCACTGATTCCACTGATGGAGCCATAAATGACTGCTGGTATTTGAAGTGGCATCCAGATGCTGTTACCAGGAAATCACAGGCGGTATCAAACTACAGTCCTCTTACAAACGTTTTCCCAAGTCTGAATAATGGTGAGCATCTTTCAATGCCTGGGGGTAACAACCCAGGAATGGCCTCCAGCCAAATGACATCTTCCCTTCAGGGAAGATTCCCCTGAAGGCAATGCTGAAGCAAGCAACAGCTACTGCAGGAGCTTTACCATCCAAACTGGGAAACACTCAAATACCACTGACAGAAGAAACAAGGTGAAAGTTTATCATGAATTACAAAGAAAAGACCAAACAAACACACACACCCATTAGTGGCTTGCCTCTTTGCGTACTGGTGGATCGGAATCAGCAAGCCCACTTCAACTATGAAATCCAGATGGGAAGAGATCAAATGACTGGTGAAGTCAACAAGGGCCTTATCAGCAGAGAGCTTTAAGGTGAATAACATGATTTCTTCAACAGGCTGCGAAACAGGGGCTTGAGGATTAAATGCTTTGTCAAAAGCTTCAGAACCTCGGGTTCTCTGAACAGCAGAGAGATGGTCTCATTAAGAGGTGGGATCCAGAGTCCAGAAGCTTTGTGGTCCACTCTGGGTTATAACTGTCCCTGCAACATATATTGCAATCCACCCAAAATTTGTTTACCCATTTCTGTTACTCCTATATGGTGCTTTTTTCACTTCATGCATAGCAAAGGATTCTATTTGTTAAAGAGATACTCTTTTAACCTTACAAGAATATTTAAATCAAGTGAAAACAGCTTCTTCCCTGTTCTATTGTTAAAAACATTCTTCTTATAATGTAATATATACATATTGCTCTTGGTCACATAATTCTGCAGCATTTACCAAGGACAGCCAATGATGGAGACTGACATACTTGCAATAAAAAGCTAACATGCAGGATTCAGGTTCTGACTTTGTAATTTCCTTAGTGACAAATGGGAATTTTTTTCATTGACCCGAAGAAAATTAAACTGAAATGTGAAGGGAGAAGTCTTACAAAAATAGCAGTGAAAAGAAGCACTTGGGAGAGCGATAGTAGCCAACACAGCAGAGGCAAAAGGAGATTTTTAAGTGCAGGAGGGACCCCTTGTTGCCTCCATTTCTCACATAGGCATGATCGCTGCACTAGAAAACCCTGGCACTACAAGACAACTGACTGTAACACTACAGAAATGACAAGGCAGAAAGAAATAAAAAAAGCCTTTATTGCTCGTTTGTGGCCTCAGCTACAGGCCAGTGGTCTCTAGCAGCCTTCATTCAATACAGGAACCTGTTAGATTCAGTGTGAATAATCAGCACATGAAGGTTCATTCACATCTGGATAGACACAAGCACAGCAGTGATACTGAACTGCAGTGCAATATGCCCCAAAAGAGCCTGTTCTAAATGCTGGACAGGACAGTTCCCGAAAGCACTGACGTCTAATAATTCCAGCCTGTAACAGTGTCTATAGATTATCGTGAAGATCCATGACAAAATTTCTCACTTCAGTGGTGCATCTAGGGCACAGTCCTTCCCTCCTTACACATCAGCTGAAGAACATCTGCAACTCACGTTTGCTGCAATAGCATCAGTGGTCAAATCACCTTCTCCCCTTCAACAAACCCAAATTTTCATTTACAAAGCAGAAATCACTGTCGACCAAACCTCAGAAGAGGGACACTGTTCTAAAATTGCAGCCATCTGGCAACTGTTCTGCCTATCTCATGCTGCTTATCTCCAGGTTCCAGAGCTATTTCTAGAATTTTCTTTCCACATTTCATGCTCCCTTAATAAAAGGCCACTTCCCACAGTTGCAAGCCTAGGTTCGCTGAGGACCAACAAATGGTGTGTGCTGTAGAATCAGAAACAATTCTATAAATCTCAACAGGGAAAAACTTTTAATAGCTTCATTGCCAGCATTCCGTGTTGCTAGGGTCACTGCTGTAGAATAATTCAGTGTCCTTATTCCATTATTTATAAATATGGAATAAATTGTTTGGCTGTATTATTAAAAAAAGGCTCCATTAGCAATGGAGCTACACCAGCCTATCAGGTAAAGGAATCTTGCAATAATAAACATGTAATTCTCTATGAACAATAGACAAAAATTCTCTACAACTTTAATTATACCTTCTTCATTATGTCCTGTTTTACAACTGATGAAAATGTACAGTAAACCCTGAAAACTGAACAGGTTTCGTTGCTTTTTAATCCTAGTAGCCTGGCAACTACTTATCCTATCCATCACTATCTTAACACGTCAGTTGAATGTAGGCACTTGATTTAAACACTTAATAAAGTTTAGGTTATTAAATAGTCAAATAAACAAAATAGGGGGATAGCCATAATTCAGCATAATATCTTCAGTTAAAGACTTTGCAAATCTTGTTCTTAGGACCCAAGAGCTTTATTACAGCTGAATGTTGAAAGAAAAGGCCCACAGGAATGAGTTGTAGGGACATGAGTAAGCTTCTGTTCAAAGCCTCTCGCAAACACTGTTCAAGGAGGCTCAGGATTCTGCTGAATACCAAATACCTTCCTCACCTGATTTAACCTGTAGAAATAAACTGCTGCCAAGCACGTCTCCCTCTCGTGGAAATGGCAGCAGTTGTTTCCTAAGCAGCCTCTGCAGAAATCCTCAAAAAAAAAAAAATACTCATCAAATTTTTAGAGTTCAAGATGTGCAACTAGTTGTGTAATGAGCTTAATTTATAATTAGATGCATCCTAAGGGATGAAATACCAGCAATAAAGGAGTTCAGAGGTAGTGGTCAGTAAAGGCTTCACCAAAAAAGTAACTGCTCCTAATTATTCATCCTTCAGCTTTGTGTGCAACTACAGTACTGATGTTAAAAATAAAATGCCGCATCTTGTTAAAACCCAACAGCTAAAAATAAAAGTATCTCCAAGCAGGTAGACAAAGGAAAGCATTTTACAGGTTGGTGGCCACAAGCAATTATATAATTAATTCACTGCATCTCAGCTACTGCAACATCACCTCTCCTTGGAAGGGGCAGCAAGACAAAGTCCGACGTCTTCTGCCTCTCTGTCAACACAAACATGATTGGATATGCCTAAATGTACTTGACACGCACAAAATCAGGATTAAAATTCCTGTTTTCAAAAGCTGTCTTTCCTGTGAATGTCTGACTTAAAGGGTCAACAGATACTAAACCCCCCAAAAATACATGATTACCCTTGCAGCCTAGCTCGTCTGTATTATTCAGATACAACAGTTGATCAGTTTAGACTTAACAACAGTCCTTTCCCAGGGTACCCCCTTTGTTCTCTGCTTTTGTGCTGATCTTGTTTTCCAGCTCTGGTTTGTCTCTGAGCACATTTTTGTCACTTTTGCCTAATTCTCTCCTCTAACAGCATTTGAAAAGATGATGGACACAGGCTGCAAACTCCATCATGCTGACTTCTCCCTTCCCAGGGATGCAACAGGTACCTGTGGGAGGTAGCCTCATTCATGAGAGGTGTGCAGATGGATGGCTCAAGGTCCACAATAAGGTTAAAATTAATTTGTTTTAATTCAGCTACCATAAAGCCACTGCAGTTGAAGACTATCAGGTGGTTACCCTGGTGTCACTCAAGGTTCTCAGGCACTGGTCTGGTCTCTAACAGCCCATGTCAGACAAAGCCTGCTGCGCCAGTCCAGTAGGTCATGAGCTCATCAGTCGAGACAGCTGCATCCACTGCTTCTTGTTCTGGGGAAGTTAATAAACCACACTTATCTTCTTGCTGTTTGCTTTAATTAAACCTGACATAAAAGCTACATTGATGGGCCAGTTGGACCTAAAGGTTGAACCAACAAGGACTTTGTGTAAGACGCTCTAGAATCGCCTTTGGCATCAGCAAGACAGCTGCCAGAAGTATTTTGGTGAAAACATTAGTTTCCTAGTAAGTAATGAACCCCAAGTAGTTCAAGTACATATTTATTTTCAATATATTAGACTCTGTGTGCTTAATCATTAAAGACAAATAGCTGAATATTTCTAATTACATAATTCTAGAATACTAGGAGTGGTTTACATGTCAGACAGAATTAAATATCTCATTAGTAGGCACGCTGCTACAGATCTAGCCAACATTTATGATCTCTGTAACTTGTGTAAAACTTCCCTATGTTTTCTATATGTAACATTATCCAGGAAACTGCAGAGGGATTATTACCTTGTATATTTGTGACAGAAAACACATTAAAAGTAACGCCAAAAGGCAACTGTAGCAAATGATGTCGGAAGAGGAATTGTTTCTTCAACAGCTTGTTTTTACGTAACTGTGCTCTAACCATATGGTCACTTATTTGCACGTTTAAGAAATCAACACTACAGCTCTCAACTCAGAATATATTAAAGGTTATAATATGCTGAGCTATTTTTGCATCAGATTTTCACCTTTGCTGAGCTCAGTCTGAGGGAAGCGTTGGGTGCTGTTGAAGTCAGTGATGCTATTCTGGGTGTACTGCAGTAGAGCGAAGGATGGAATTTGGCACAGTGCCATCAGAAAATAATGAAGGCCATCTCATGAGCCACCACACGGTATGACAGCACAAGGCTTTCTCAAAAGGAGCAGCTCCAAACTGCAAAAGCAGAGGCTGAGGCAGACCACTGTGGAGGCGTGTTGGCACGGGAGGAAGGAGCCTCAGTCATTCCAACCCACATCTTTACCAGCTCTGATCACCATCGTTTGCTCATTCCCATGGGAACGACATTAGAGCAGATTTTTGCTTTTAAATGGGCAATGTTTGTTCGCCTATCTTAACTCCTGTTATAATGACAGCAACCTAAACAGAGGAGTTACAATCAGCATCCTCTTTTTTAGGGCTATTGTACTGTTTGGGTGGACACTTTCTAGCTGAATGCTACTGACTTGAATTTCAAGAAGAGAAAAGTAAATGTCACCTTGAAGCAGCTCAGTTGTCAACAGTGGCTAGTACTACTGCTCAGAGACGATGCCCGAGTGAGTCTCCATGATAAAATACTAATTTAATGCAAGTAGAAGGTATTTTGCCAGAACATAATTAATTTGGTGACCGGCTCATGAAACAAGACAGTGTGTTTGTGCTTAAAAAAAAATTAAAATCCCAAACCATGCAGTTCCAATTCAAGATTATTAAACTAGATCCATCATTACACAAAACTCTAATGATTATTTAAGTAAACATCCGAGAGTTACTGAAAAATCGACAAATATTTTTACTCAAATAACTTGACAGTTGTGTTCAATAATGAAGTATTTCTTTGAGTGGCTTGAAATACATTGCCTTTGAGCCACTGTGTACATCCCCAGGTTTTAATCACACAAATAAGCTCAGTACACTTACTGTACACATAATTTGTAATATTTTATCATAACTCATTTCTTGGTCTTTTTGATATTAGGCAGCAATAGGATTACCAGTATCTACAAAGGCAATTATTCCTGTGTGCTTTTTTGAGCCCGGCTGGATGCCTGTGTAAATATTTTTTACTAAATTGTCCAAAAGCAGATACAGATTTATTTCCCGGACTGCAGTTCGTCTAGAACCTAACAGTGTAATACACACAACATTAAATTGTTGTTAGAATTTAATGGTACCTACTGAATCACATTTTCTGGTCAAGATTTTCCTGCTGCAAACCAACAGGGCTGTGTCTTCCAACACCCCCTCAGTGCTCTGCAGATGATGGCAGAATGACTCAAAACCTCTGCTTGGGAGGGAGCATCAACTATTGTACCTGGTGAGTTCTTTGATCCAATCTAAACCCACCTTTTCCCTCTCCTAGGTAGCTTTTATGTAGTACCTGCCACACCAAAAATAACGGGTTCGTATGGTTATAAATACACTGACTGGACTAGAAGGATTTCATTTAAATACAAGGTAAATACAACTGGCATTACAAACTTTGTGCCAGCTCTTGGCACTTTGTACAAATGGATGGAGCTAAAAACTACAGACAGTACAAGACTGAGCTTACACAGATATTTTTAGTTCATAACATTAACCAGAAATCCTAAGTTACACGAGAGACAGCTCCGAACCCATCCCAAGTATGCCAGCTCTTAGTCTCAAGTTCCTGACAGCTCTCAACTGCTTTCTCTCTCAGTACCATGCTACTTTCTTAATTGCTCATTTCCTCTTACAAAAGGCAATTAAATATATTATCAGGAAAGACATTTGGGCCATCAGTTGTTAACCTTCTGCCACATCTGACTATTTTCTGTCTCTACTACTCTTCAAATACCACATAGAATTTTGGTCCCCCTGAGGATTACTTTAAATAATGAACTCTCCAGGGGTATTTGAAAAGCTCTGAAATCCCTGGTAAATCCAGTTTTAATCCATTATTACACTGGCATAGAAGTAGTTTCTGTACAGTAGAAAGTCATAGCTTTCCTCTGTAAATGCTCTGATGGTTAGTCTTCCATGCAGGTTTCATCTTAAGTGGATTCATCTTGTTATTGTTTAAGTTGTTTTACCTCCAAGCTTTCCAGGATCATCTCTTTTTCTTTAAAGAAAATGAAAAAATTAAATCTCCCTGTTCTTCCTTTTAGTGGCCAATTAAACAGCTATGAAAAACCCACATTAGCAAAACAACCACTTCACTTAATTTCCTCAGATTATCAAAAAGACTTGTTCCACGACAGGTCCTTTACCCCAAAGTACCTTTGACATCCACGCAGAAATGTCAAAAAAAGACATGATAATTTCTAGAATTAAGACTAGTACAAAGAGATCATTTAGACCATGTGAAACTTACATTTTACACCAACTGAAGCAGCTAATTACTGATGTTCTTTCTGGCTGACTCACCAGTTCTTGTTTCCTGCAACTAGGGGATTTAAATAAACCTAGTATCTCCTGTTATCTCATTCTGAAGTTATCTCTTCACCCTCATTTCAAGTGCTTACACTACAGTTTGAAATAATTCTTAGTAGGCTCCTTTTCATTTTTTAAATTAGAACACCATTTTCATCCTCCAAGTTTACACTTCTTGCTATTCACCACAGTCCCAGGAAGCTCTCAGCTGGTACTTTCGGTCTTCATATATGGCACCAAATGTAGCAATAATCTAATTGTTTGCACAATATAAAAGCTACACTTCTGACCTAGACTACAAATGGCAGGATAGTTTCCTGCATACAGGTTCAATCTTAATTCTTTCACCAAAAACAACATCAAGATATGCACATACTTCAGGAAAACGACAGCTCTAACACACTTCCAATTCACTAATTCTATTTATTAAAATCATTGTAATTTAAGCAGGTATAAAACATTTAGGGGGAGATTACATGTTTTAGTCTTTAACAGACACATTATGTTTTTGGCATAAATAAGAATAAAAATTCTAAATTAAAGGTCCTGGAACAATATAAAGAACTGTGACTTGACTGGAGTGTTTGGCAATTACAGCAGAACACTTCATATGGCCAAGAGGTAAAGTGAAAACTTCAGTCATGTTTTCAGAATCTGAACGAAGTTTTCAGTACTGGCAGGACTTCAAAAGGGAGCAGAGCTTTTTCCACAGGCGAGGCTTATCCCTTCTATTTCAAGAGTTTGCAGTTGAAATGGTTTGTAAATATCTTGGGTAGAAGGAACTCAAAATGTACCTCACCAGTTCTTTCAAGTTCTGATCCTGTTCTAAACAAACCAGTTAAATGAACCTCCTCCCCAAACTCAGCATGATCAGGATCAGTGCCAAATTAGTAACAAGCATTTTCTCCATAGGATCACCAGTCACTGAAAAATAATTGCTCCTCACAGCCTTGCAAACAAAGGAGCCATTTATGTACATTTATGTAGGATTTACACTGAGTTAACTACAATTTGCCTAAATTCACACAAGCGGGCTCACCTTCTAAGCACGTGGACACAATTAAGCTTTTAGTCTTCCCACCAATCTATTACACAAGTCTAGTCTAGGATCATACTTTTATTCCTCTTAATATATTCAAGTCTACTCTCATGGCAAGAGTTCTTTGTGTTGTAGACAGCTCCCAGAATCAACATTGTTCTGGCATAGAGATTTCCCCAGTATCCACATCCTATTCATGTTTAGAATCCCATTTAAATGGCCAGGTGAGTTTCTGGCAAACTGGGATGATTTTCATAAAACTTCACATGTGAATTCCAACCAAGAGTTGAAAGAGGAGAATTTGGATCCCATCCTCCACATATGCACACACACACACACACCAGGTTCCCAGCAGGCTCCGGACACAAGAATTTTTATTCCACTGACAATAATATTGCAATTCCAGGTGTGTGTTCTTTTTATCAAAATCACACGCTGTGTGACAGACATTCTTTGTACTTCTCCTGCCACTAGAAATGCTGCTTGGTGTCACATATTCCCTTACTCCTTCAGCTGTCTGCACAACATCAAACTAAGTATTAAAGAGATGTCTTGCTTGTAAGAAAATAATTCAGCATATTCTCCTGAAAAACACGTGTGTCTGTGCATGTCATGCAGTTCCCAGTTGCTGATATTTCCCTAAAGTGATTAAAGCTTTCAGATGTCTTCAAACAAGAAGACTACCCAGAAAACTTTATCTTTTGCACATACATCCCCCCAATCTTTAAAGCATTTGTCAAACAACTGCTCAGAACTATTTTCTGATCTGTGCAGTAGACAAGTAGCACAAGAATCAGCAGCAACTTTAACCCAAACCATCTTTGCTTAAGAAAGCAACTCGAAAGGAAAAGCGAGTGCCACTTTTGTTTTCCAGATTGCACTCAGCCAGACAGCTATGGAGACAAAAATCACAACAAAAAATTGCCTCAAAATGGACAATTAAATACAATTTCTTCCTCCAGTATTTGTATACAACAGAAAACGCATCAATGGAAACATTTTATTTGTTAGCATTACTCAATCTTGCAGCGTGGTCTAAAACTAGGCAGTTACTTCAACAGGTTAACAGTAAAAAAATCTGATGGATGTTACACAATTTCTCCCCTTCTATAGAGAACACACTCACTTTGACTACTGCTAGTGTTAACTCCATGTGCACCAGGGCAGGCTCAGCACACACACTGTCCACAGGTACTAGAACTGCACTCCATTTACAGCTGAAGAGTAAAGAGGACTAAATTAGAAAGTGTATACCCCTGAAAACTAATGTTGAAATGTTTGTGACAGGTAGGCAATAGTATTTTTTACTTTGGAGGTTCAACTGATGGCTAATCAGAGTAACCTGCATAACTCACTCATGACTTTTGTCACTCACAGGGAACACTGCTGTATGAAACTCATTGCATCAACCCCTAATAGTTTCCTTTAAATGAGAGTGTGTGTACAGGTAACCTAGTGTATTGCCACGATAATCAATTTATCAGGAACAATGGTATCAGGTGCTGGATAGGTCAAGCATCTCAAGCTATCAAGTTTTCTGAAAAAAAATCCCCAACCAACCTCAAACACCAAAACCCTAAGGACATTTAGACTGCCTTCTCTGGTTGTTTGATAAAGCACTAGAACACAGAACCTGAATAGCGTACCAGTCACTAATCCTTCAAGTTTAGCACCTCATTTGTGCCAGTGCTCTGTGCTAAGTCAGAGGACAGGGGTGCTGTAACCACAGGCAGAGCCCAGTGCTGTTTGCACACCAAACACTTCCCTTCCCAGCTCTGGGTTGGAAGGCACAGGGAAGAATACGCTGCATTAGAACAAATGCTTTGTCTAAAAGAACAGTAAAAATGTTAATGGCTTAAGACTTAATCCCTCTTAACGCTCTGTTCAAAATGTCTCTGCAAACACACGATTCTCAGTGGCTGAGGAAAATGCACCCGAGACAGCCCACTGCTGCTCGGGATACGAATGGCAAAAACTAGGTTCAAAAAACTGCAGTCAAAAAAGGAAGTTCTCTTCCCTTTTTTAAGCCTTCTCTGTTACTTTTAGCGTACACAGCACCATGATGCGAGTCATCAGAGCAGCGGAGTCTGAGCAATCCTCCTGTCTGACAATTACCTTTGCAGGTTTACCTCCTTACACTGTACGGAAGAATCCAATTTCCAAACCTCCAGGCAGCCCATCTAAAACACATCTTTCCGTTTTGAACACATACCACTTGCAGCTTGTGTTTTGAGGACATGCAATTACATTTCATCCTTGTAAGGCAAAGGCTCAGCATACTCCATGAAAAACTGGTAATATACCCTAGGTTTACATTTGCAACACAGAGATCTTTATGAAATTTTGATTTCACAGTGCTGTGGATACCACATGCTAAGTGCAACCTTTCCTCAAAAAAAAAAAAAATTAAATAAAATCTTTAGGAATTCTATCCTATTTTTCTTTTATTCTAAAATACCAGATCCAGTATTAGACCATTTTAAACATTTTAAGAGTTCTTCAGGCAGCGCATTCATGACAATGCATAAACAAATTAACAAGAATTAAGATAATTTGCCCCGTTTGGATCTGTTTCTATTTTGTATTCACAGCCTCTATCAAAGGGACTAATTTGAAAGAACAGCAGAGTGTAATTTCTTCCTGTTCACAGAATTGGTTAGCTCAGCATGCAACCATTTCCCTATCAGTTTTCTACAAGCTGTGTTTCCAAAGACTATATCCTTAATCTTCCTGGAATTCTCTGGGTCATTAATATACTTATTCCCCCCCCCCAACCATATACTTCCACGACACATCAGTGTAAAGGATTGTTTTAACAATTTGCTATTTAGGAAACTATCAAACAAGTCTCTCTCTAACACAATGATGCTAGAAATCAAACATCAAGAAGCACCTAAAATTCCATATAGCACCAGGTTGTTTTTCAGGAATGTAAAATAAAAGTCTGGACAGCTAAAGAGCCACATGAACAGCAGCACAGCAGCAGGTTTCCCAAATATTTTGGCCAACGCTGTGATAGTACTGAAAACTGACTGAGGACACTGAACACAAGCTGCAGCAATGTCAACGAAAGGAAAGCACTAATTCTTTCTCGCATCAGTCACTGCACACCCTACAACTCCAGGCACCTTTGAACTACATTTCATAGTACAGGTACGATTCTCAAGCTCCCATTGCTTGCCTCTTTCTGCATTTTCAAGCAGGTACTCTTGCTGCATGGCATGATTTCACATACTCAGCCTCAGAGTTTTACATCGGAAGTCTCAAGCTTGCTTATATTGGGCATTAAAATATGAAGCACTACATGTTTGCAACTTGGGATTAAGTCTGTATTTTAATTACTCCTCAAGCTCTTGAAAATTTATTATTAGCACTTTGAAATCAAACGTGTTTGACAGATAAGTCAAGCTACAATTTTCAGCTTTGACTCCTCAGCACAGTGTGACCAAGCATCATGTGCAGTGGACATGGGAACACGCAGACAAGGAGAGGGAGGGCTGGACACCACAAGAGCTGCTGGGCACTTGGCAAACACCCCCTGAGCCTGCTCACCCTTCCTTCCCACAGAAAACATCCCCAGAAACCCAGAGTCTTCACAAACACTCAACCTGCACATTTTACACTGAATTTCACAAAATGGAAGGGACCTTGAAAAATCAGCTAATCCAACCCCCCTGCCAGAGCAGGATCACCTAGATTAGGTGACACAGGAACACATCCAGGTGGGTTTTGAATGTCTCCAGAGCAGGAGACTCCACAACTCTCTGAGCAGCCTGTCTCAGTGTTTTGTCGCCCACACCGTGAAAAAGTTTCTCCTTATGTTTACGTGGAGCCTCCTTTGTTCCAGCTGGCACCCATTGCCCCTTGTCCTATCACTGGACACCACAGAGAAGAGCCGGGCTCCATCCTCCTGACACTCACCCTTTACATATTTATAACCATTAATGAGGTCACCCCTCAGTCTCCTCTTCTCCAGCTCCCTCAGTCTTTCCTCAGCAGGGAGATGTTCCACCCCATCACCTTTGTGGCTCTGCGCTGGACTCTCTCAAGCAGTTCCAAGTCCTTCTTGAACTGAGGGACTCAGAATTGGACAGAGTATTCTAGATGTGGCCTCACCAAGGCGGTTCCAGCTCAAACCATGCCCAGCACCTTGCTTACTGCAGAGAAACCAGAGCCAAGGTACCTAATGGCAAGGTGGTGGCAGAAGCAGGGCAGGGTTTCTAGGACCCGTTCCTCCCGCTACGGCTGTTAGTTATCACAGCCAGCAAGAACACATGAAGCAACACTTGCTTTGCTCAGGCTGACAGAACAGCTAAGGTGGCCACTGAAGAAACCACAAACTGGTTTTGGCCTCAAGCCTATCAGTCCACAACCAGAAGCAGCTCCAACAGCTCATGCAGGAGCGAAGCAATGAAATCAATTCTGTTGCTGCCTCCTCATGCAAATCTCCCACCAGCTCCTTAAAACTCAACACTTTCATAATAAACATAAATATTGAGAGAACAGTTCTTCCTTCAAAGCAAACACAGAGCAAATATTAAGGTCAACTTCAAATTAGTCTTACTAGTTTATATTCCATCAGTGTGAGACTGTGTTTTTTACTTTGGATAAAGAATATAGAAATGGACATACCACACTGATAAGCAACTAATTAGTCTGGTATTTTCTCTTTAGAATCAGCTAGTCTAATACTTTCATATAAAATAGTACACAAAATCACATATTGAACAGTCGCAGAATAACACCTTTCACAGAAATTCTTCTAAGGCTGGATAATTAGTTATCAACCTTGAAACCTTCAAACTTCAGATGTTTGGGGATTATTATACAAGGAAAAAAAAATCACAAGAAAAATAAACTCTATTCAGCTACTGAGAATCACATTTGCTACTTCTCAAAGATAAGCTACCAGAAAATTTGTTGCTAAGACAAGTTTTATATAACCTAAGGATCTGAAGGCCACCTCCAACACCATAAAATGCAGAATTTCCTTTCTTTCACAAATCAGTAGACATTTTCTTCATGTTTTGTTATCCTCATACCTCAACTTCACTGAGGATTTGTCCCCTCTTGCCCCACCACACACAAGTCCCAAAATCGAGGGCAGATACAGAAGGTGGGCAAGGAAAACAAGCTGCCCTCCTTCCTCAAAGGGTCCCACCAGTGCAGTTTCCCTGACTAAAGGGAGTTCCCCAATTAATAGAGAGATATAGTGCTTACTGTTCTAAAGTCAGAACTGCTCAGCTGTATTACCCCACCACATAGGGTAGCAGCATTATTTAGTCCTTTAAGACAGGCTTAAGGACAATTACATACTTTTATAGCAACTATGTGCTGGTGCATAATCTTGTGAAGAAACAGGGATTTATCTTGTTCTGTCCATATAGATTTTCTTCTAATGAATAAGTCATTAAGATAACAACAGCAAAGTCCTATTATTTACATTTACAACAGAGCTTTTCAAGGCTGATATTGTTTGATCTCAACATAGCAACTCCCGAGTTTTGTTTGCGATTTTCTTTTGGGGCTTTTGCCTCACAAGGCATCCAGATGCTACAAGCAACACCTTGTTAAGGCATACAGCATATGTGTATAACTTGATTTTCTATGTTGAATAATGAAATAGAAAAGAAAAAAATCCAGAATATTTTTATGCCTCACTTGAACCTTCATTCCCAGTAGCCACTGGTATTATTTACAGCATATCTCTGGCCTGCTAATTTGTGCTTGCTGGGAGAGTATTCCTTCAGAAATCCAAGGATTCATTCAGAAACTTGGGAATACAGAGTGATCCCTATACTCCAAATTCTGTGTTTATGTCCCTCTTCCCTATTTACTGCTATCTTCTATCAGTACCATTCAAAGAGGTCAAGGAAGCCTTAAAACACACTCATATCTGTTAAAAATCCAATTACAATCTTACTCCCCGGTACTGACATGGCACCAGAGGATTTCAAAAGCAAGGGTCAGACTCGGAGCTTCACTTATTAAAATCCAAGCTAGTTTCAGGAGCTGGGTAAAATATTGCAGTGAATATTTTGTCAACCAGTTCAAAGACTTGAGTCTTTTAATGAATTCTAATACAATAATGAAAAAGGAGGTGATAGTACATCACAACTGATTCAAACATCTGGGTGATACAGATGCTTCTCTCTCCCCTATGCTAGCTGCCTTCCTTGCCCCTAAGGCCAGAGTCTTTCTGGTTGCTTCCACAACGTGAACAACAAAAAACTTTAACTCCCTGGAAGATTTAATTCCAGCAAGGATGACCCTGTGTTCAGCAAAATGAATAAATCACTGATATTCTTACACTCTCCTGCTATGAAGTATCTCTCAGTGAGGATAAATATCCTCAGAAAAAAATGTGTATTAGAAATGCCCATCCCTCCACACCAGCATTCCGTGTGGCACAGCCTTTCCGTGCCATGTTGCTCCACAAACCCTTGTCTTCAGTGTGACAGTAAATGCTCCACATCACTGGTTTTTTGCTCATATGGAAGTGGGATGTGGGAGGAGTAATGTAAGTGGCCATTAACCAAATTCTTTTTTCCCCACTAAAGCCACCTGCTGAAGAAAAGATCAGGGAGGTTCATGCCTCAGCTCTGTGTGAAATCCTGGCAGAGGGGTATGGATGGCAGTGGAATTTCTGACACAGCTATCAAGTTAAAGGAGACAAAAAAACAACCAAGTTATTGTGGGGGGGGATTACACATGCTCATAAATCAGGAGAAGGGGCTGAGCAAAACCTTGTACGAGTGGTTTACCCAGTAACATGGACACTGTTCTCATTTATGAATTATTCACTAACCTAGCTTGACACCTAGGAATTTGTTTGGTCTCTCTAATAGTCTGAATCCTGTATGTGGCATTTTTTCAGCTGATGGGTTACTCACTGTTCATTTCTGCTCATCACAACATGTGCCTCTAAGCAACAAAAGCACTGTTTCTATTCCTGGATTGGATCACTGAGTCTTTTACAAGCAAGGAACAACTGCTTCCACAACAAATAGCAAATATCAGATAGATTTCTTTTTTTCAGGCAGGCTCTGGAATTCTCAGTAACAGCCATTTGCCCAAATTTCTAACCTTCCCACACGCTAAAAACACAAGTTCACTCAAAATTGCGCCTTGTCCCAGTATTTCTCTTGCTTTCTCCAAGTTGTTTTTTATTCGGCCACGATCAAGAGAAGATGATAAACATCCACAGAAATGCATGAGAATCATCAGCTCAGGAGTGACAGAAAGGACACAAGTGAATTCTGAAGGGAATGCAGCAGCTTTGGGAGCTGGAGCATTATTTGCAGAACAGACCAGTTTTTCAAACTCCTGAACCAAATCTCTTCTAGAGGCAGAATGAAACACCAATTTTGTCCTAGTGATAGGACTAACCTGGTAAAATAATAGCCATAAAATCACCAATGCACAGGGAAGACAGACACAGCAACCGTATTTCCAACATCCCCTGTGAACAGCAATGCCTTTGAAGAATTTTAATTTAAGAAAAATGTAATAAAATTCATGTTTTATTTTAACTGTCTTGAATTTGGAAGATACATTATCAATCACCTTAAAACTATTGGTATTTTAACACATTTTGGAGTCTGAAATACTGATAGAAAACCTTTCATTTGGCACTCAATGCCAAACATTTTAAGGAACATTTTTAACTGTGGGGCTCAGGATACTACTGAGCACACTTCTTATTCTCAAGTACTCCTTCAGCCTTACATTCTGTTCTGATCCTTTTGCACCAGCCTAGCCCATATCATCACTCAAAGGTGTGTAAGCGTCCTGGTGACCAAGGCCCTCCATAATTTTTCCCCTAAGGAGACATTTCTTGTCACTTACTGGAATTTAAATAGAAGCTTGGCCAATATCATTGCAATAACACATAATAGCTGATGACTTAAAGCTAAAATCTTATATCAATAACACTTGCAAGTCATCAAAACAGGTCTCTCTATTTCTACCAGATCTAATGGGGGCCATCACAAGGAGTTGTGCCTTACTGACCTTGGGGACTTTGGACAACAGCATGTCTACGTAGCAAGCATCTCCACCATCACTAGCTCACAAAGATACGAAAAACATTTATGTTGTCAGCTCACAAAAAAAGCAACCAAGCATGGAAACTCTTGAAAAACTTTTCTGTAATAGCTATTTGAAAACAAATGCCAGCATATATTGCAGATGTTGTTTTAAAACACGTGTAGGTTTCTCCAGATTTATTTTTTTATTAATTCTCAATAGCTGTTTACATCTTAAGGACTGTGATGTAGCCTGTGTCTCAACAGAGCGCACAGCTGAGGAACAGTAGAAAGACCAGGCTATCAGAGTTATGTTTGTCACTCATCTGAGGTGATTGTTTCCTAAAAATACCACTGATCCTGCCTATGCTTCCAGACAAAACCAAACAGCTCCGCGCTTGTCTACAGCTTTAAAACTTGCATTACATTTTGTTACTTCCCAGGTTTTTTTACATGGTTTAGAAAATTCAATTTCAGCTATAAAGTCACAAAGAAATGCCTCTGGCAACTTAAGACCTATTGCTGTAAAACACACAGGGCTATCTGCCTCCCATAACATTGTGGGTTTCTACGTTTTGTTTGTCACTCAGCTTTAATTTTGCTTTTAAACAGCTGTGTTTTGGACACCAAATAAAGTGAGACCAAACAGCAGCAAATGCCTCCAACGCAGCTCAGTTAAATCCATGAAAGTCCAGTATGAGTGAAGCAAGACATATTGTACATGCCCGTGATAAATGTGATCCCCTAAAGAGTCCTAATTCCTGCTGCTGTAAGAGAAATTCAGTCCCTGATGGGCTTACATCAAAGACTGTGGTGATTAAGACAAACTACAATGCAGCATTTTTTCTACCTTTTGTGCAAAACTGAACAAGTGAACATTGCTCGGACCAGAGCAGCAGAAAAAGTCCCATGTTAAATGAAAGCATTTTCACTGGAGCGTAAAAAATTCCGTACAACTGCCTGCCATGATCTGCTGCCTCGGAAGACATGCAATCGGATAACACAGCCCTCAACAGTGCAGTGTTTTCCCACCAAAGAGGCCAAGTGACACAGTAAAATAAGTATTAATTTCTCAGCTAGATATGTAGAATACATTCCAAGTAAAGAGGAAAGAATAAGCTGCAAGCAGAGAAGATCTGGCCTCTTAAGAAGTTACTAATTCACCTCCACAAGTAGTTTCAATGCCATTTTAGGGCACTTGAGCTATTTTTCTTTTTTTTTTTGTTCTTTTTTGAGTTACCAGCAAATGTCCAAGACGATCTCCTTGCCACCTCTGAGAAGGCACCCAGCTATCTCCAGCTATCTGCCAGAAGACAGACTGGGGAAGCACAACTGCATCCTTAAGAATGCCACTGTAGATTTTGGCGATCCAGTTGCACCAGTTCAGTGGAGGAAGGCCAAAGTCAGACATTCCCACAGAAAGAATCATCAGTCAAACTGGAATTCAGAACAACCTACATGGAAATTCATTAAGCTCCCATATGGTCCTGCCTCTTCCATCTCTCCTCGTCAGAAAAGAACTATATATATATAGCCCTAGTACACTCATGCATAACAGAGCATTTCAAAGGCTGGAAATAACCACAACGAAAAGAAACAAATGCCACAAAATACCATTAAGTACCAAGTAACTCTCTGACCTGTGTGCTCTTGATAAATAATTTGTGTTTACACAGGGTTTCTGGGGATATGAAAGGAAACGCTTTTCCCTCCTCTAGTTGTCTGCAGACCTTCTTTGACCACAAGCAAGTTTAACTTGGCTTGTCTTCTGGCTGTTAATTAATAAAGACAATTACTTTTAAATTGCAAGTATCCTTTTCTGTCCTTACTTAAAAATAGCTCAAATATGCACAGTTACCATTATTTTTTTTAAATGTACGTTACAAACAGGCTGAAGACATAACATTAAATAAACACGGAGCACAGACTTAACACGAGCCAGTAGTTTCTCCTGGGCATTTATTGCCTATTATTTTATCCAAACAGTCAAATGGATTTATTGATTCATTTCACTGTTCCACTAATTCTATATTTTTGATTTTTACCCACCTAATTTACTTTCTGCCTAGGCTCCCTCATGCAGTTTGCTTTCAGCTCTCAGTAATGGTAGCAGAGCTCACTGATGATACATACCATATGTCAAAGCACCAGTTATTCAAATCCTCTGCAACACTTAGAATGTGCTAAGATATTACGACCTTTTAAAAGCACCGTGAATGAGAAAGGCAGGTTGCAGAATGTAAAAAGTGACTGGGTTTTTGTTGGTTTTTTTTGGTGGGGTTTTTTTGTTTGTTTGGGTTTTTGTTCCCCCCCCCCCCCCTTGGGAAAACAACTGCACTTGCTGGAGACCTGCCTTTCAAGAAAAAAAAAATTAAATCCTCAACTGCTGCAAACTGGCCAGGCTCCAAGAAAGCCAGGAGAGGTAGGAGATACACTGAAAACACCATGTGAGAATCTGGCCTGTTGGTTGAAAACTACTTTTAAGAATGAGAATGAAAAAAAACCAAAAAACAACAACAACACACACACACAAAAAAAAAAAACCAACCACAACACACACCACAATAAACCAAAACCCCCACAGAACCAGAAAGGCAAACAAAGCTCCATTTGGTTTCAGTTTACAGAAGCATAGAACAATTAAGACTGGAAAAGATCTCCAAGATCATGAAGTCCAACCATTATCACAACCACTAAACCACATCCTGAAGTGCCACATCTACGTGTTTTTTGAACCCCTCCAGGGATGGCTGCGACTCCACCTCCCTGGGCATCCTGTATCAAGGCCTCACCATTCTTTCACTACATATACCCAATCTAAACCTCCTCTGGCACAACTTCAGCCCATTTAAGTTTTTAACATAAGGCTACAATGTTGGCTTTGCTATTTGCAATGGCCATAAAGCAAACCCAAATCTTCCACACCTCCAGTACAGCTCTTTCCTTGCTATTGCAATTTAAGCCCTCAGCCTAAGTGGTAGACCTCCAACGACAAAGAGACACAACAAAGTTTGTGGTGACATTGCCCTTCAGCAGGAAACAACCCATCTCTTCCCCTGAAAAGTAGTCTGAAGGCTCACAATTGAATCCTGGATTTCACCAAAAGCCCACCAAAGCCAGCACTTTACCAATAAGTGAAGGTTTCTGAATGACCATCTCCACCTTTTCTTATAGCACGTCTCACTGGAAGAGGGAAATGGGCCACGGGGTAACAAGGTCTCCCTTGGGTCAGTCTGCAAATTACTCCTCACAACACACTTTTGGAAGCAAGATGAAAACACACTGAAACATTAAAAGCCATTCCCAAATTGAGAGGCTTCCCAAAACTAAAACTGGGATGGAAGCACTTCAGTTTTCACCCCAGGCAGGATCACAGTGAGCATACAAATTCCTTGCAGAAGACATACATGTTCTGTCTCTGCTATTGTACCAGTAACAGGACAGTAAATTGTTGAGGTGCAGCAGTACAACTACCTGCAGTAGGACTAATTTACGTTGACGACAGCTCTAATAATGGCAACCATCCCTCACATTTGTCAATATTAATAAAAAAGAAATGCCCGATTCAAAAAATTTTAAATTTAATTCTACAGTAGAACAGTCCTCCAAAGAGATACAACAAATCAAAGAAACAAATTTATGTTGGATATTGCACAATGTTTTCTCAAAGAGAAGTCAACTTAATTTGTGAGTCACCTGTGAAAAATGAAGGAATACTTCCCACTGGAGTAATTTCAAAGGAACTGGTAAAATATTTGAACACACACAGGTAAGTCCGCACAAACCAATGCAAAGGGAGGGACATTCCCACCACAAGAACATGGTCATAGACAGTACTGCTGTTTCTCTGCACTCAAATATTGCCAGACAATTTCACAGGGTATTAATTGCATTCTTCTGTAGAGATGTCAAAAACAACCTGGAAATCTGAAGGACACATTCTGGGAAAACTGACAGTTTAGTTCACAAAAATAATGTTTAAAAGCTTACTTTTGAACTGCAAGAGTTAGTTTGGAAACTTGTAACAAGTTTGCAGGTTTTTTAATGACAGAATCGATATTTATGACTTTGTTCTATTTACTACTATTTATCAGAATACTTATGTTAACTCTTATCCACCAAGACAAACAACTGCCGTTCCTTCAGGACAAAGCAATGTCTTCCCAGCCTGAAAAACATCATCTGTACAAGTGAAGTATGAAAAATTTGACATATAAACAATAAGCACCTAGACAAGCTAATGAGCAGAATGTGTCTCAGTCAAGCAAGCACCAAAAATACAGAAAATACTCCTCCACTTTGCAGGAAGAACGCAGAGACTGGCCAAAAGGAACGTTTAGGATATAGCGATTGTACCAAACACATTGTTTTGATGATGACTGCAACCTAAATGAATGCTTAAGCTATAATTAAAGCAGTCAATTAAAAAGATAACAGAGAATAGAAAAACACAACAGTGCCATCAATGATACCCTGTGTACTGAAGTAAACTCCTACAAAAAAGAAACTTGGTTTTGGCTCTTTGTCTTCAGCCCTCCTGAATATTTTGTGCCTAGTACAATATTGCATAGCATATTTTGTTAATAAGGAAATGTAAGCAACAGACTAAGTTCTGTAGTTGGGAAAGGCTGAGTAAATAACAGGAGTGAAGCACATACTGAAACTCTGTCACTCCTACGTTCACCCACAATCACTGAAGAGCTGAGACCAATGAGTAGGACAGCTAGACAATAAAGTTTCGGTTATAATCTCATTCATCCTTAATTAAAAGCAGTATGTTTCTCCAAAAACTTTCATTCTACCAGAGCATGAATCCTTCTACAGTCTTTTTAGAAAAACTACACGCAGTTGTAACAAAAGCCCAGTGCTTGGTAGAGCAGATATTGCTCAAGGCTCAAACACTCGAGCGTTTATAAAGGTGCATTTGCAGAAGTAACTTTTTGATTGGGATGCCTGTGTCTTCAGAAAAGTTTCTGTTAAGAAAACCTACAAAATGCTACATCTCTAGAACCACCACACAGAAACTTTTGGGGGAAGGTCCAGTTTAACAGCAAGATCAAAGAAATGCTCGTTCTTCAGCAGAATTTCAAAGTCTTTCTCCAGCTCTTCTTCCACTCTTTAGCCTGGATTTCCATTAACGTTCCCAGTAGCCACATGAAACTTCAAGTCTCTGCTCTCCACCACTACTCCAACTACATGAGAAGACTTCAGATGTATAAAACACTTTTTCAAAGAAAGCCTGGGAAATTTTTATGGAGAAAAGGGTTTGTGGAGAGTGACTACCCTCCACCTCCCCACACTGAGAGCTACAGCTCAGCTAACGTTTTAGAAGTACTTAAGAGCATTTAGCCTACTCTTCTCCTTGAAAGTCTCTATTTGATGTATTTCTCTCTGTGCTAAAGAATTGTAATTAACGTGCATAGCTCTCTCTCACTTCTAGTTCACAATGCCTTGTTCTTAAAAGCATCACCAGCTCAAATGTTCCTGTAGCATCTGCCCATTTTAATCCCAGCAGAACATCTTTGTAATTCAATGAGCCCCCTGTTAATCACTTTTCCCACCTCGGTTTTTCTAAATACTATTAAATCTTTATTTTTCCAACCTCCCTTAATACTTTTACAGATGCTCAGGACCCTGGACCATTCCAGTTTGACTTTTGCTGTATCCTCATCTCTTTTCTAATAACCTTTCTATAATAAGGTGAGCTCCACTTAATGCAGTCACCCCAGCAGCGCTGAACAGACAGAGGGAATTTCCACTTGTTCTCTTCATCCATTCCACAGTTTGTTTTCTTTCTATCATGCTTTTAATGCTGCTGAACAATGCATTAAAGGCATCAGCTTTATCCTTGCATTTCAAAAACATTAAACCAATTTTCACAGATGACTCAAAGTATCTGAATCCCTTGAACACTTACTGAAAATTCTCTGTTAATTTCTATTATGAGATTTAAACTGATAAAGAAAAAAATTCTCATAACTGCCTCATAATATTAAACAAACCTGCTTATTATATTGAGCATATTCAGCACTGGAATGCAGGTTTGAAAAAGTACCAAATGTTTTTATCATTAGCCCTTAATCTCTGATATATGAGATAGGCTTCCACATCAGCTGAAAAGAAATCTTGTTCCCTCCTATTTATCATCTCCTTTCCTCATCATAAGTCAAAGCAAATGTAGAGTCTATTATTAAAATACATAATTAGGGGTGGAAGGCAGAAACAGGCTTCTTTTATTTAAGATATTTTTTATTCAAGATTTCTTTTGCAAAGGTATAAATAACAATCAAGTGAATTTTGGTACATTAATAAGAAACATATTTTAACTCCCTGATAGATAACGTGTATCTTGAAGAAAATATGATCTCTCTGGAGTGGTAGCTACAAAAATCTGGGTGTGATACCCAGGTTACTTCAGTGAACGAGAGCTTTTGCCATCCTCAAAAGGAACAAGAACAGATGAACTATGCAGAGAAGTTTTACAAACTGGAAAAATCATCCTGGAGTGAAACAATCCTGGATCAATTATTTTTCCACCTGGAAGCCCAAACCCCAAACTAGTTACAGAGCAACTAGGAACGTCACATCTATACTGTGGAGGTAACAACTTTCTCCCACGGTTTCCTGATGCCATCAAGCTAACTTACGCTGTAGTAGAGAAATTATACAAGAATACATCAGATTTTTCTATTTCAGAAATCAGTGTTCCTATTTTAAAAGTACACATTACTCTTCTTGACCAAACTACTATTTTGTTTTGTAACACTACCAAATGAAAAAAAAAAAGACAATTCTTCTGTCTCTTCAAATTTACTATGAGAACAGTATCTCCTGGCTGAAGGAGGGAGAGATCAAAGCTTTCTGATGGCTATTTTCAGAGCCTAGAGACTCCAAACCCCATGTTTAGTCACCTAACTTAAATAAGATTGCAGGGAGTCTCCTGTCTTCTGACTTGTATTCTAGATTATAGTTCTAAATGCAATTTTAAAAGCTCCAAAACCAGAGAAATATAGCATCTATAGGATTTAAACTGAAATAACACAGACTGTCCAAATGGGAACACAGATCCTAGTTTGCTGTTATGTCCTGGACTGTAATGCTCCTGTACAGACGAGAAACCAGAGAGGTCACTCCTGAACATTTGTCCCACTGGGCTGTCCCCAGAAGGATTCCACCACCTCCCCAATAGACAGAAAACAGTACATTACTTTAGCAACCACTTAAAAGCAAACAAGTCTTTAAATGTCAAACAACAGTAATCACAAGTGCTTTAAAAAAAAAAAAATTCAATCAAACACAACCCACAAAAAAAAAAAAAAGAGAGAGAGAAAAAAACACAACAAAAAAACCCCTCAAAGCAGGAGCATTGCAAACGAGAGACTAACTCCAGATAATTGCCATCTGGTTTCACATTTGAAAGCTGTGCCTCCTGCACCAGAGACTCATGTTGTTTTCAGGGGAGACATCTCATTTAGGCAGGAAAGAAAAACAACCGGGTGACAGTCACAACAGTTAACTCAACTGGGCTCAGGGGCTTTAAAGGCTCCTAACAACTACTGAGATTAAAGAGAGTAAGTGCTGAATTCAGTTTAATGGGTGTCCTAAGTAGTTCCAGATTTCTGCCACCACTTCGGGTGACATGGGAAATGCACAAGCTTGTAACAGAAAGGAGGAGGATCCCTCCACAAGCAGCACAAGTACTATTTCCATTTCACTCCCTCCTGCCCCACTTTGCCATCAAGAAGAGTAGCAGATGAACCAAGGGAAAATGAAGCAAATTTACTACAGAGCCAGCTTGCAAAGTACTGCAGGGTAACTTCTAAGTCATCACAGAAATGCTGAATCATAGTACAACAAACAGTGAGAGAGGTAGACAGCACACAGTTATCAAGGGCAACTTTATTTAGCATCTTGTTATTTCTAGGTTCATCTGTTCTTTTGCATTGATTTTACCCAGAAAAAAAAAAAAAAAAAAGTATTTCAAGGAAAAAAAACCCACAAACAACAAAAAAACCACAACAACCTGTCAACTTGTTTTTACTAGAGAAGCAACCAGTCTTGCAGTGCAAAGTATTTACTTATTCATTCCCAAATAGAATTGACTACAGAGAAATAATTTAAGCCCCAGTGAACCAGCAAGTGTGGTTTATGATCTTTTTCCATGAGCTGTCCAATCCTCTATTGTTTGTTCAGCTTCTGATACTTTCTGTTTATCTACTGGTATTTTCAGAGGCTCCCGGTGTGGTTTGTTAAACACCCTGGAACTGGGTTACTGCTGGCATCAGCAGGGTCTCTGCCTCACTGAATCCACAGGCTCACGGATCCACATCTGCCAAATCACTCAGGTCACAAAGTGACATCTTTTCTATTTGCACAAGAGACTTCAAAATGCCTGAAGGAACCCCCACATCAGACACTTGTCTGAGCCTTCACTTCCATGATTCAATCTACATTCAGTACGTTTTTCTACAGAATTCCAGACAACCAAACAAATCTCATCATACAGATTAACAAATTATCCCCAAGGTGCCTGTGAGGACATCATCCTGATAAACTAAAACCCTTAGATTCCCTCTTAATTATCACAGGTGAAGCATCAGGAGGCCCTCCAACTATACCAAAACCCTCAAAAGTTGCTTTTCTCTTCACATGAATTTGCTTTTAGAACACCTAAACCCAAAAACTAAGGGCAAAACAATTGGAAAAAACTCTCTCAATTCTAACTGCTAATTTATAACCTAAATTGCTACTGCAAAATAAGGGAAGGAAATAACTAAAAATATTGTTAAGCAGCGGGTCACAGAAGCTGTATTTCTGCTAAGAGAGGGAGATGCGTTTTGAGCAAGCCTGGCAGCTCTGGTCTTCTGGTCATGGGTTCCCCTGTTCTGCTTCAGAGGATTAGCCAGAGCATCCCCCAGCTTCTTTTGGTCTCGTTTCCTTCCCTCAGAAATAAAGAAATTGGTGGGAGTGCCCACTCTCACCCTGATGCAGAGAACTGGGGAATACAGAGCATTTGAACCATACTGTACAGACAAGGTTGGTGTGTGATGGTATTGCCTCCTGTAATCCAGATGCTGGGATTAAAACAACTCTTTTGCTCTGTATCTACATGGGACATACTGAGCCATGTCACAGGTGGTTTGCTGGAGAATTGAAATGCATAACACTTAAGAGTAGTAAGTATAACTGTCAGAAGAGCAAGTATATTTCACATCAAAGCTCAAACAGCTTTACAGAGACTTGTGAACCTCCCATCACACCTCTTCTCAGGGTTCTCTGACTGAAGCTTTTCCTTTTTAAAATATGTCTTGCAAAACTTCAGCCAGGCTCCCAGTTTTGAACTGGGGGAGAATGCAGCTGCATTTGCATTCATATAAAAGAAGTGTTTCCTTAAATGCTCATCTCTCCGTAATCTTTGATTTCAAGGTAAACATCTGCCTCTTGCAGTGTGAGCACATAGACCTGTGAACAGGTCACATATTGTCTCTGGCACAGGTCACTGCACAATGAAATCTCATGCAGTAGAGAAATAAAGGAAGCAGGAGCCATCCCAGTAGGTGAGCTGCTGCCCTACTAGATACCTAGCAGTCGAACAACACTATGAAGCCTGACTTCATTCATCTAATTTGTGGGAGACTGAGTTTTGAAAAGGCAGCAATAGGAGGAAATATTCCAAATGTGCAGCAGCCCATCAGCCCTTCATACAACTGATGTAAATCTCTACTTTTCAATGTTTTGTGGAGCTGAAACCATGAGGGCACAGGTGCCAACAAGGCTTCATTCCACCGCACCCAGCAAGAGAGGTTGGCTCCCAACTACATTCTGCTCTACTCAAATCTCTCAAGGTCTTCAGAACATATTTTAATCTAAAGCACAAGGGTCGCAGGGTAAATGGCTGCCCTTGCTACAAAACACAGGAGACAAATCTAGTTCCCCGTGAAAGAAACCAACAAATTTACCACTAAATAATTACTTGTAGGATATTTATCCTAATCTCTCAACACAAAGATGTTTGCAGTGACTGGAGGCAGATTGTTTCACTGGTAAGAGATACAGACTGTCAGGAAACGGCAAAAGGCAATTAGTAAATCACTATCTCTTTTGTAATCACTGATGAAATTTCCATTTTTTTTATCCTCTACTGCTCATTCTCCCAAACAAGCAAGACATCACCTTGAAAATGAATGCAATTAATTATATTAGCTGAAGCTTTTAAAACAGAATGGCTTCTCATTTACATTCCTGGCAGAAATTCAATAAGATTGCACTACTGTAATGTTGATTGACTACTGTTGCAGTTATACTAGTAGCCTGGAAAAAAAAAAAATTATGTTCATTATGGGATTTTTAGAGCTCAGTACTTGAAGGTGTTGAGTATTCTCAAGTAAAGCTGTAGTGAAAAGACTATGGAAAACAGACGGTTTATGGTGCATTTACTGAAGCTGGAACCATTTCCTCCACTTCTGCCACAAACTCTGCATTTACTTTTAGCTAATCAAAAATTAGCTGAATCCTCCTAGATGCCTGAACTAATTACTAAAGACATCTCACAAACCTACACATCTCACCTATGTGGCTGAACACTTTCCCTCCTCTCCCAGGGCAGCTGCTGCTCTGTTTGTATGAAGTGGTTGTGTAGGGTATTGCTTGTGCAGAGGCATTTCTTAGTTTCACCTCAATACCAGTGGAGCAGTGGCCAGAGCAGAACTGTTGCACTGCCTTAATATAAGCTAAAAATAACAAAGACAGTAGAAATTGTTATACTGTCCTATATAACACAAGTTTTGTAGCAAACTTTCAATTAGAGACAATAAACAAAGGCAACAGTGACTCTGCAAGTATTTTGGAAAACATAATGGGTTTGTGAAAACATTGCTATTTACAGTGATGTAAATAGCAAGGAAAAAGAGTAGACCAGGGTTTGGATCTCTGGTTGCAGGATGAGATAATGGCAGAAAAAAACCAAACCAACATTTAATTGCAAATTGGGTGCACATTCTACAGCCCTATCATCATTCTGCTGCAGAGTTACACTTCTACCACAGATGCAGAAGGTGGCTCAGATGTGGTCCCAGCATGCCCAGTAGACAGAGGTACAAAAGGGAAGCGCTACATCTCTCAACTCAAGGAGAGACCAACACAGTCAACAAATTTCCAGGAGTTGGCATATGTAAACTGAATGAAAACACTCCAGTCAATGCCCTAAAAACACCTATTAAATAAAATATGGAACAGGCTCTAAGGGTGAGGGGGTTTTAGCACTTCCAGCAGATGTCTGTGAGTCCATGCCTAAAATACACAGCATAGTATTTGTGCCTGTAGAAAATTTGCCATAGTCTACTGAATTCTGTACAGGCTCTTACATTTATGGCCTTATGGGACATTTATGACCCTGATGCATGCTTCTCAGATTTCATATCTGAACTGCAGAAAGTTTTAAATATATTTATCATCAAGTGAGGTAATACTCATAGCCTTGACTTTTGGAATAATGAAAAAGTATTCAGGAAGAGCAGGTGGGAGGATTAAGTCTGTTAGCTTAAGAGCTAAACCAAGGCAAGCATAGAGCTGTATGGTGACTAAAAGAAAGCCTACTGTTGGTAACGTTCATTTACTTAAAAATAATTAAAAGGGAAGAATCATCAGGGTGATTTCGGCTTGAGCAAAGAATTAAGTTCTGATAGAAATGTCACTGGCATCTCGTTTTCCACAAAAGATGGGGATGGAGTGGAAGGTATGAACTCTTGATTTCAGAGGAAGGATGTCAGTGATTCATTTATTTCTTAAGTCTCTCCCAAAAGGAAAAAGAAATCTAAAGCGATAGCTGATGGAGTAAGACAGACAAAGTAATTCTCAGTGTATTACCTGCATTGGAAAGACTCTCACAGAAGCAGCATCCGAAGCCAAGAAAGAATTTCTGAGCAATTCACACTTGTCTTTGAGCCAATACTGAGATTTTAGCTAAATGTTTTGGTCTCTATGTAGAGAGATGTCAACTAAAGGGGCTAAATATAACCTAAAACCAGTGACACATCAAGTTTAGCCATGGCCAAGACTAGAAGCAAAGCTGTAGCCTAGACCTGTGCCTGCCAGGATCTCACAACAGGTAAGGAGAAAGTCAATTACTGGATTTAAACCACACATATGAAGAAATTATAGTATCTTTCAGATGCTGTAAAGAAAAGAAAGTTAAGCTTTTTGTCCTAACAGACTGCAAATTCACAAAAATGGTTGTGTAGACAGCAGAAAGTCTGGAATTCAGGGAGTGAGCGAGACCCAAGTTACCAACTCTATATACATCCCTTACCTCCCAACCTGGGTAAGCAGTTTTAAAGATGCTGTACATTACGATCCCCACTCAGCATTCTCTCTCAGGTTACTGGTTCTCACCCTGTGTCTTATTCAAGTTGCAGTACAGGGCAGCAGTGACGTCTCAACTCTACTCTACTCTTGGTTATAAACTTCTGCTGTAGATGTAGGAATGCAGGACAGAATTCCTGGAACTTAACCTCTGGTTAGTTTTACTTTCTGAAGAAGATGTGTTTCTGTCAAGCAGTCTGGATCACTAATGCACAGAAGAAGATCGAGGTATGGAAAGGTCTTTTCCAACCAGAAGGATTCTACAATTCTATGTAAAGATACAGGGCAGGCTGCTTATTCTACAGATGCCAGCTTTGCACAATGAGCTCATCTGCAAGATGAGCTATGATGGTAATCACCACAAAGCTCCAATTTCTTCCAAAATATCTATGACTTTTCAATTACTGTACACAGCTAACACAAACATCTGCCAACGGTATGCACCTTGTCATACATCTCTATAGATTTAATAGGAAGCCAAATCTCACGCTGGGGATGCGCAGTAAAGACAGAGGCAGAGATGACAAACTCCAGTTAACAGCAGGTTTGGAAGGTCTGAGGCACTGCCTGCAGGAGAAAGGTGTCAGACTGCTGTAAGAGTGATAGACACGATACCATATCTTAACATTCTGGCAAACTTATTCCACATGGCAACTGCAGGTTTAGGAATACAACATATCCACCTCGGGGCAAGATTAGTTTAAGAAGCCTGAGGCCCTTATTTATAGTGGGTTTGGTTTTTCAGAGAGTTTGTCACTGTCTAGATGGAAATTTAGCTTGACCACTGAAGCTCTGAGGTGCTTCCTTAGCTTATGCGTTAGAAGTTCAAATATTTGTGGAGAAGGCTTCCTCTTCACATACAGGAATGGAGCACACGCTTTCCTCTTCTAATAAATGAACAGCTCAAAGAGAGTATGCTTAAAGTTTTAAAAAGAAATCAAAGTAGACACATCCAGTCCTATGATTGCACAAATCAGGCCAAATACCCATCCTCACAGGCCACCCTGCCCAAATACTAAAACACTGGGGACAGAGAAAGCCTGCTGCAGAACTGCTCTTACAGGGAGTTACAGCTCATTTAGAGCAGCACACTAATTAATACAATCAGAGGGAAAAGTTTCAGCAATCTCCCAACAGCGCACATTAGCATACACTGCCGAGAGACTCGATAAAGTTCAAAGCTTATCTTGTAGCCTGCAAGCTCCATGTTTGCTCAGAGCAGCAGCTGGCCAAGTGATCTCCCTTCTTCTCAAAAAGCAAAATTAAATTAGATTAGATCATCTTCTCCCCTTTGTAGAGTTAAGATCATGCTATGAAAACAAGCAAATTAGCTTTTGAAATCCTGTTTCTCACTTAAAGGCTACAAGGCTGAGAAATACTTTCTGCTCCGATCCAGTTGAGTTGCAAGCATGTGCTTGCCTTGTTTTCCTGGCAATCTGAAGGGAACAGTTTTACAGATCTGTCTCCTGCTGGACTTTACAGAATTTTCACAGAGTGTTCAGGATTAGAAGGGGCCTCAGATCATCATCTAGTCCAATCCCCCTGCCAGACCAGGATCACCTAGATCAGGACTTGAGGCTGTGAGTGACAGAGAATCCTGAGAGATCACAGAATCCCAGCACAGTGGGAGTAGGAAGGGATCTCTAGAGATCATTCGGTCCAACCCCCTGCTAAAGGAGCATCACCAAGAGCAGGATGCCCAGGAGAGTTTTGAAAGTCTCCTGAGAAGGAGACTCCACAATGTCTCTTGGCAGCCTGGGCCAGGCTCTGCTCACAGCAAAGAAGTTTCTCCTTATGTTTAGGTGGAACTTCCCATGTTCCAGTTTGTGCCCACCACCTCTCATCCTATCAGTGGGCACCACTGAAAAGAGACTGACCCCATCCTCTTGACACCCAGTGTTCAGATATTTATAAACATTCATCAGCTCCCCTCTCAGGCTTCTCTTCCCAGACTAAACAGCCCCTGGTCTCTCAGTCTTTCCTCATCGGAGATGCTCCAGTCCCCTAATCACCTTTGTAGCCTCCACCGAACTCTCCAGTAGTTCCTTGTCTCTCTTGAGCTGGGAAGCCCAGAACTGGATGCAATATTGCAGAAGTGGCCTCACTAAGGCTGGGGGAGGGGGAAAGAACCTCCATCAACCTGCTGTCCACACTCTTCTTACTGCACCCCAAGAGACCATTGGCCTTCTTGGCCACTAGTGTACATGGATACTGACTCATGAGCAACTTGTTACCCACCAGCTCCTCCTTCATGGAGCTGCTTCCCAGCAGGTCACCCCCTCACTTGTAACTGGTACAGGGGCTTATTAGTCCCCAGGTACAGATGATGAGGCCAAAGAAGAAGGGAACAAAGAAGGAAATGGACACAAGGTCTTGAGAAAAAGATATCTGGAAATGGTGTGGTAACAGCCACAGCAGTGAGTTTTCAAAGCTTCTTGGTTTGTTGCTATGTAAAACCACGTTTGAGTAAGAGAGGGAAACTCAGCTCCTACACAAAGTAAGATAAGGAACACGAGTGTTATGTGACAAAAGCAGCTCAGAGCATAAAGGAAACAAGTAAAAATGTAGGGAACAAGACTGGTTGGTCTTGAAAGGTGGACTGAACAGCAAATGTTTATCAATGGCGAGTGGGATTGAGTATGAAGAGTTTTAGTTCGGGTATCACAGTGATGCCAGATACCATATTAAAAACAAAACAAAACAAAAAAACCAACCAACCAACCAAACAAACAATCAATCAATCAACAAATACATAAACAGTGAATGAAGTTCAAAGAGGGGCATACAAATGAGATTCTATGTTTAATCTCTGGTTTCTGGAGTTGAATCACTGCACACCAAGCTGAGAGGTCAGCTGGCACAGACGCACTTAAACAAGCTTATAAAAATGTGTCCCTATTAAATTACCATCCTGCAGCAATTAGATGCACTCCAGAAGACCATCCTATGCAATCTGGTCTAGATGAATGGCTAATGAGAACTAAGCTAAACCATTCTTTTTTTTTTCTGGTTATGATTCCTCCTTTAAATATTCCCATTACTGTCCTGCTAAACAACTTAAATCTATGAAACTGAAAGGGGGAAGGACATTTGTCTGCTATGGACAGATGGAGTAGCAAAACTGACCATGAGAATGAACAGGGATATCCACAATACATCTTCACACACTCTAAGCTGCAGCAAATTTAGCAAGAAGTTAATTTAGCTTATACTTTGGAAGGGGGGGGGGGTGGTCTTGGGGGATTTTGTTGGTTGGGTTGGTTTTTTTAAATACCTTGATTATATCCTAGTTAGGCTGGATGTGAGGGATAAAGTGGTTTGGTTATTGCTGAGACTCTTCACAGCTTGATCTTCACTACTGTAACTGAAACAGATTATGAGATGAAGATGACATTGCAGGAACAAGGAAATATAAAGAAGTCCCATACACACGGATAACACTAGAGGAATGGAGTGAAAGGAAACTTTTGAAGGGTTTACATCACATGGAATCTGAATGGTGAGTAGCTAAGCCTGAGACTGATTCATGAGGACGTGTCACCAACACTTACCCTGGGAAAAATGTTAATCACACTGCTTAAAGAGTTACTAAGTTAGGCGTTAAAGTTGTGTGGCATAGAAGTAAATTACAAAATGGAAACACCGTGTAAAACTTGCAGTACATAAAATATTTGTTCTAACGCATGTTAAAATTAATGAAACAGCTCTGCTATTTCAGGCATTTGAAGAAGGCAGGCCACCAACTGCCTCTGGGTGTTCTCTCAGCACTCTTCAACAGCCAGCTTATGCTGCTGGATGCACCAGAGACATCGTGGAAGGCTGGATAGAACAACCATTGAGATCACAACCTGACTCAGCCCGCATTCCTACGAGGCAATAGATTTCTTTTTGTTTTTTTCAAAGATCAAAGGGATGTGGTCAGGTCTTTAATGTTAAGTATAGTCTTGCTTTAGAAGAGTTAGGTGAACCAAGGAGGTGCTCAGACATCTGAGCTGTATTGCAGGTTTTCTATTCTGCTTTCTTTTCAATACCCTTCTGAACAACACAGGCATTTCCTTCCAGTTACCCTCATGCTTGTACTGGGAGTAAACCCAAAGTAGAAGACCAAAAGTAAAAACTTCTTCCACAATTAGAAGTACAAACCCTCTCTACAGTGAGGCAACTGTTCAGCTTATACAAGGCCTACACCAAAATACCAAGTGTACACAGACTGCAAACAAGGGCTTGACACCTCTCTGTACCTGTAGCCATTTTACCAATAAAACCCCAAACATTTCCCAAGGTAAATGAGGGACCAAAAGGGCTTGCGTTACAGCCTGAAATGCTTAAATTTCCTGTGAATTCCCCATGACTTGGCTGGTGCCATTTTTACTGCAGCTGTTTATTCAATTGAGAGTTCACATCATGAAACGTGACAGTGTGAAAAAGAACTGATGGGAATTCAGTGAATACAGCTTCTCATTTGAAAAGACCCTCAAACACATACAATTGCTTTACGTTGCTTAATTTTCAACATTCAGAAACATAAATGCATTTATTCTTCTAGTCAATCCTGAAAACAAGTGATAATTTGTAACATTACAACTTTCATCTCAGAGGAATACAACCAAAACAGCTTCCACTCGTGTGTAAAAGAGGTGAATGACATGGGAGGGGGTTGGATTGCCTATGCAAAGGATGCATACATTATTTTTCACCCCCGAGAATCTATTAGTATTATTGCTATCAACTTCCTTTTGTACATGTACAAGTGACTTTCAGGAAATAGACTTCTTTAAAGCCAGTATTTCTCATGTGCCAAACTACACACACTAAATATCTAATAGTGGAAAGAGCAAATGTGAGTTTTTCCCAAGCATGCAAAACGAGCTCGCTTTCCCCACAAATTCTCAATAGCAACAGTTAGCAGTGGAAGCACTGAGCAGAGGTTGCTATTACCACCCCATCCAAACAATCTGCATCCTTCCAACTAAACAGTGAAGTATCTAAAAATAAAAAAATAAAAAAAGTTAAAGTACACTACTGGCTATAAATCCTCATCCTGTTTATTTTGAAGCTGGTGGAAAGACTTCCAGTTATTTCACTAGACACTGAATCAGGCCTATGGTAAAGAAACAGCATTAGTTAAATAGTTCTTAACACTGGAAACTTAGATACTATACCATAGCTTTGTACTCAGATGCCAAGAGTCTGAAGTGGTGAGCTGGTTTTGTGATAGGGGGGAAAAAAAAAAAGGGGGAGAAAGATGAGAGTTCATGGGGAAAAACAGATAAATGGGGAAAAGAAGGAGTGCCTGAGCCAGACAATCCACTGCAGCATCCAGTCTCTGCAAGAGATTACACCCAGTTCCCACTGAATTTAAGAGACTTCAGGAGAATTGCACTAACTCTGTATTAAACAACTGCCAAAAGCCAACAATTCCTAGAGGCTTAGCAAGGCTCCACTATTAAAACACAAGGGACAGCAACCTTAATTTACTTTTTTGCCTGTTGTGTACTCTGCCCAGCCTCTGCTTGAATGCCTATTTAATGCCTCACTTGCTTTCCTGGATTAATTCTAAGCAGTAATTTTGCCTCTGATTTTCCTCATCGTTTCCTCCTGGAAATGTTATCTATCAGCACTCGTCTGTTCATTCATAACCATCTCCTTTTTTCCAATCTGGGCTGTCTTGGCCACCTGCTTCACGCAGATTTCTTAGGTCATTCTTCTCTTGGAACTTTTTTCCTGTTAGATTTTCCCACCTCTATAGTTTATTACCAATCTTCCTGAATAAAGAAGAAATACCCAATGGTGAGGAGGCTCACAGTTTAGACAAAAAAAAAAAATAAATCAGAACTCAGTATAAAGTTCACTCTTGAAAGGTTGTGACAAATGCTTCAGCTCTCACTGAACCTGCAATATTCCCTAATCCTGTCAATACCTTCAGGATCACTGGAATCTACCTATTCCTTCAGAAACATCTGTTCCTACTTCAGTCACTGTTTCTCCTCTGTTCTGCAAGATCCACCAGCTTCACATTTATCCATTTTAGTAGAGCATCTTTGCCAAAAACACCTCTCCTGTCCCTCATTCTACTTATGCACCTTATTTACTCCTATTCTTCCTTAAGAATGCTTCTCTTCTTGCTCAGCATTTTCTAATATGACCAAAGGGGTATTAAATTATCCATCTGATCCTTACTACTGAATGAAATTCCACAGGAAGTATTTAAAACAAACAAAATCTTAGTCAAAACTTCTTTTGTATTGTAGCCATTTCAATGCAACAATATTTCAATAGAATTTAAAGTAGATTTCATCTACTTGGAAGAAACCTCTCTTCCTTCTGTTGCCCAACTCCTGAAGCTTTTGAAGTTGGTTTTTTTTTTCCCCATAAGTGTGGTTACACAATTCCCTAACTTGGCTCTCCAACAAAAAGCAGTATTAACACACTTGGCATCTGGACAGCATGTCCTAGTAGAGCTCAAAATAACAGACTATGAAAACCACCGACTGTGCAGATGCTGAGAGGCAGCAGCTCCTGCTAGAGCCAACAGGTGCTGTGACAAATGAACACCGAAACCACGGAGGAAGCCCACGTACAACAACGTTGTAAGGCTTTCTGTCCTTCCTCCCGGCGCGATGCTGAATGATGTCCTGGCAGAGCTTTAAAAGTGTCACGGTCTCACTAATGGCGATAATGGAAAGGTCCTGACATTCACAAACAGCTCTGTTTCTGACAGCTTCCCCAGGAAAGGAGCAGAAATAGACTGACAACAGTTCAAACGTACCATTTAACACATCAAGGTGCAGTAACTACACGTATTCCCTACAGACAGCAATACCTTCAGGGTCATTAAAAGGCCTTCCTAGTAGTCATGCTTTCAGATTCCTTTGATAACATTTCCTTCTACCGTGTCTGTTCAGAGAAGGCTAGACATCCTCAGTGAGCCCAATTTCAGCACCAAAGCACCATCTCCATCACAGTAGAAGTACACTCCTGCTGACCTCGCTCAGTGGCACCTAAGGAGAAATTCTCTCTCCCGTTTACAATATAAATGACAAAGTATTAAAATCCAAGATGTAATTTCCCTTCAGCAGAAGGCCTCTGGAGGGGTAAAATGTTCTTAATTAAATCAACTCCTCCTGCAACGTGGAATAGCTAGCTAGCTCCTTAGCTTTTAAGTGGGATATTCTTAATTTCCAGGTCTGCAATTTCATATGTACATAGGTCAAACAGTCCTTCCCTCTTTCTACTCCATCCAAAATTGATACACCTAATTACAAAAGGAAGGTTCCACTTGGTGTTAGAACACAGAAACATGAGACAGGAAACACGTGTTTGGCAAGAATCACTCTTAAGACTAATTGCTTTGTTACCTTTCTGAAATCAGTTCTGTGCTAAAGAAGCCATTGCTCATGGTGTGCACTGCTGGCTTCCCCTGCCCAAAAAGGCAAAACTGTTCAGTAATGCAGGTACAGAGTAGTTACTGACAACCCACACCTGAGATAGTCAAAAAATACAGGTGACACCACATTCCCTGAGGGCAGATAAATCCTAAACGCTGGGCTTTGAGCAGCCACTGCGGAATCAGTTGCAGCAATGGCTCTTGGGGGTCTTACTGGATAGAGTGAGGTAAGGCAATTAAAAGGCCACAAAGCAGAAAAAGTTCCCTCGCATGGCTGGCAAGGTTACATTCCTCCCAAAGCTATATTCACAAAAAAGCCATTTTCCCCATCCCCTAAACATTTGGATGCACAGTCACTAAAATAAATCCAGGAAACTACACAACCAACCCCCCAAACTCTGGTTAGGGCAAGAGAGGGATTAAATCCTGGAAACAGGGGGAGAGCTCTTTACAAGTGCAACTATAAAAAAGAACCCCAAAACACAGAGGTGAAGCCGCAGAGTAAACAGCAATATCAAAATGCACTGGGGAAAGCTTCCAGAGATCTCTTTCTGCTTAAACTTTAATCCAAGAAAGGGCTTTGAGTTCATTACCTAGCCCCAGACTAATCTATTTACTTGTTTGGAAGTGAAGAGAGAGGGGAGAAATATTTGACTCATTCTTAGTAATCTCCCCTGCAAAAAGTATTTTTGGGAGAAAAATGATATACAGACAGCTGAGCCAAATTTCTTTCTCCCTCTCAGACAAAATTGGATCATGATTCATCATATACACAGTTGAATTTTAATTTATTCCTTTAACAAGTTTGTTTGTGTATTTTCTTGTAAGCAAGAATTAATACACTCAGACACAGGAAAATGTTAATTTTATTGCATCGCCTTTCAAATTTACAAATGTTGAGTCTAACTCCTGTTGGCATTCATTCTAGCCTGAAGAAAATAAAAAAGACAAATGTCTGACCTACGCACAGAAGCTCTGTTCTTTGTAGAGGTTAACACTAACTTCACATCAGCAATCTCCTGAACGAAAATAAAGCATCCTGCCCATCTCCAATAGATGGACGGTTATCACCTTCCTCAAGGAAAGCTGTTTCATAATTATTCATTCATGCTGTAACACCATGGTGCCACTCAACAAAAAGAGGAAGGTGACATAGGAAAGCAGTTGGCCTATTAGACCAATATAAAACTTTACTCTGCTCGGCAGCGTCCAAGTAGAATTTAGCCATCTGGTATTCATCTATACATCATGTCCATGATGTTCGCCTGCTAAATGAGCAGTTCACAAAGCAACACTAATGATGATAACCCTTCTGTTCTTTCAGTGAGAAGCTCAGGGAGACCTCAAGTTACTGGAACAAAAGAACACACCCACCTAGATAGAAGAGTCCCCATCCCTTATCTCTGCTTCAAGAAAAAAAAAAAGAAAATTTGCTACAAATTCTCAGCGAGGTTGTGCAACCAAGAGATGAGTTGCACACGCTGCCCAGCTCTCGAGCTGCATTCACTCCATTGGGCCATGCAATGCAGGCTTACGTAAGGAAGGGCTCAGAACCCATTTGTGTCTTATCCTGCCAACTGTCATCTCACAACGCCCCCCACTAAGAGGATTCCAACTCCTCCTCCAAGTTCACAGGGGAAAGTTACAGAGTAAGCAGTGACCGCATCTCTGGGGGGTGAACCAGACCTGTCAGTGCTGCAGCTGCCAGAAACACTGACACTGGAGTTGGCAGCCCATTGCTACCAACCCGCCGTAGTCTTCTGAAGCACCGTACACCAGTCTGAATCTTTTAGCTGAATTGTAAACAGAGGAAGCACAAAGACACTATGTGGGCACTTCTGAGCCACTGCTGCAACGCTCATAGTTTGCTACTTAGAAGCTTTACAGAAACATACACACAACACCCATGAAACTACATATCAGTGTCATTTTCCACAACTATTTTGTATCTTCCAAACAATGAGCTAGACACCACAAGCAAATTTGGCTCTTGAGAGAGAAATAGATGTGTTTTTATATCACAAACACACCTTTGGTCAGTAACAAGCCCTGCTTGCAGAAAACGTGTGGACTCTCTGGAATAAGCAAGCAAAGGGAGGCAATTTGCACTTGCTAAGTAAGTAACATACAAGTGGTTTAACTCCAGTTCTGTAGGTGTATCTAAATACTATAATCTATTCCAAATATTTTGCTCATTCCTAAATTGACAGTATCTAAACTTCTTTTTTTCTAGACAAACAGGAAGGCAAATCAGCAAGAAAAAGCAGTGATACAGAGCATGTATACAGATACCCATCTACGTGTATCTGTACACGTAGCTATATCTACACACCAAGCAGCATTTGCACTAAGTGCCACTTTCCATACACTAAGGGGAGTGAGCAGTCAGGCAGATGGGGCCAGATCTTCAGCCCCCACGTGCTGGTTGCTTGTCCACTAACTTGGAATGGGGAAACATCACAAAAGCAAACTGGAGGTTACCAGTAAATCGAACACAAAGCAACGCTGCTGAGAAAGGCACGTGGCATGATGGCTTTGTATTCAGAGTGGAATTTTATTTAATATGATTAAAGTAATTACTTCAGTCTAGTCAGCCCTGGTTAACTCTCCATGGGAGTTAATTAGCAGATGATGGTAAAATATTTTGAATGTGCAAATGTTAAATACGTCCATTATTAATATTGTTCTTGCAACTGCTGCAAGAGCAGGCAGGTCTGGGGGCCCTGGAATACTGCACTGTTGTAACATGAAAAATAATGCCAGTGCTTTTGCCTGCCTAGTTTAAACACAACACATCTCCTTGTTGTGCTAAGTACTGCCTCAAAAACACAGAAAAGCTCAGGTCCTACTTTACCACTGAGGAAATAACTCCTGTGATGCAAGACGAAACTCAAAGGCCATCTCCATCTCACATCATCTAATAGCAGCATGTAAACACAGAATATTTACAGAAGAAAGGGAATGAAAACTGTTCAGATGGAAATAACAAAGGAGCAGGAGAAATCTTCCTTGCTGTACTTTGAACTTCTGTAACCAAATTAAAGTCTTGTGCCCTGCCGGCACTATCATGCAGAGTACTGAAGCCCTGCTTGGTAACACAACCTTAGGCAAATATCCAAAAAGGGGAAGAAAGCAACAATTGAAGGCCTGAGGTAGAGGGAGGGAAATGAGACACTGAATCAAGAAAGGTTAATAGGACTGGTCATATTTAGTCCTGCAAAACAAAGGCTTACCTGCATGCAACTATATAAAAGAGGTTATAAAAGGAAAGCAACAACTGATTATTCTCCCTAGTTAAAGATAGAACAAAAAAAATAATGAGATTAAGCCATAAAAAAAAGAAAATTAAGGATTGAGAACCTTGGTAATTCAAAGAGTGGAACAAGCAGCCCAAGGCTGCAGAATACTCATCACTGAGGAGATTCACACTTAAGTAAACACCATTCTTCTAAAGAACATTTTGTTATAATTGCTCCTGCTATTCTACACGAGGTGGAATGAGAGCCCCACCAAAGTCTGGGGATTGGATACCTACAATTCTCTTCTTTCACATTTTTGAAACATTAATTCAGAACAGCAAACATCTGGTTCTTAATCCCCACATTAGCAGTTTCCAGCCCTACAAAATTAATCATAGAATTCATGTGAAACAGTTTATTCGCTAGCAATAGAGTAAAACAAACTTCCACATTGCTAATGGAGCAGTTTAATTGCCTTTTTTTCTTTTTCTTCCTTTTTTTTTTTTTTTTTTTTTTTTTGTTTTTACATTTTAATTCAAGAAATGAAGAATAGGAAGCCATCCCT
>JANHGN010014210.1:0-11620 GCA_024605025.1 Megaceryle maxima
TTTTCTGGGTTTTTTTTTGCCTTTTTGTTTGTTTGTTTTGTTTTGTTTTGTTTTTGTTTGTTTGTTTGGTTTTTTTTGTGGGAAAAAAGGTTGTGATTTTTTTTTTTTTCCTTAAGATGACAATTGCTCACCTCAGTAATGGGTTGCACCCACAACATGCTTTACATCAAGTTATCTTAAGAAACCACATGGAAATGTCAGTTGTGTTACTGTTAAGTGACATTTCTGATACAGCACATCTGAGTAGCTGGACCTCAGAGACTTTGCCAATTTGTTTCCTGGTGTAATTCCAAGAGTTCATTTTGAACTGAGAAATGCTTTGTTGTGTTTTCTGTGGTGGATTTTACAGAATTCTCCTTTGAGTGTTCAAAGGCGGAAGCTGACCATACCTCAAAACTCTCAACCTGACAATATCTGCATTTGCATGACTGGGAGTAAGGTTATTCTTATTACAGAAACTCTTACCCCATACTATGTCTTACTTTTCAGGGACACTTAAACCCAAATGTAAATCCATGCTTCCTCTGTGCTCATGAAGATTAAAAGCATCTGTAGAGCCATCAAGAGGTGACTCCTGTGGATCACCACAACCCTAGAGACTCTGTGAAGTTGAATTCCTTGCTAAAGGGTTGTAGACCATAAAAGACAGTGGGTTTATTTGCAGAATTTAGTATTTCAAATTTGAATTAAAAACCTGAAGTCAACTAATTTATGGAGACAAATAGAAACACACACAAAAATAAAAATACTGATAAATATTGTAAAGTCCTAATATAAAGCCAAACACCCAGAAACTTTCTTAAACCTCTCAAACACTAAGCATTGTGACAGAAATCTTCTATGATGCGGTTTTAGCTGATTTTTATAATCTTCTCTTCCAGACAGGATTAAAATAATAAAATACACTTTTTATTATTGTTGTTGCACTATTCTGGTGCAAACTAAACAGCAAAATTGCATAAATGTGTAATAACTTGAAGAAGCCTTTTCAACATCACCGAGTATGTACTCTTATAAAGTCTGTTCTTACTAAATGCAAAACCATTTTCCCTTCCTCCTAAGCAACAGTGGTTATTCCTGCTCACTGTTCTCTTCTGTGTTCCTGTTTTACTAATCATGGGTAAATTCAGCATTTACATCTCATTTAAGGAATTCTTTAAGATATCAGAGAGGTATCTGGTCAGGAATGCCAGAAAGCACACTGTACAAAACATTTCTGCATTAGTAATGGAATATTTGACAAGCATTAATTCATATTATTTTAAACAGGAAAAAAAGAAAATTTTAGCATTTGATGAGAACACACTAGAAGACTGGCAATGATGGAAGTTTGGGCTGTCAGAAGAGGTCACAAAAGGGGACTGTCAAATATCTATACCTACATATGTTAAATAAGTTACAATCCAGCATGCTTTGTGTAAAGTTCCATCTAAGATGAAAAATAACTTCACATCAAATTACAACACAACCCGTTCTATAAAATAGTAAATTAACTTTCAATTTGTGATCACAAATATTCATCCAAGTCCCTCCCATTTATAGGGTGATACACTTAAAAATTATTTCTGCAACTATATTAAATGTCTTGTTCAATTTGCTTTAAAATTGTGCAAAGAAATGATAACTTGCAAAATCAGACTAAGCTGGTGGGTGCTATAGGTTCTATCAAAATGTGTTTTTAAATTATTTCAGAATCATAAAATCTTTCCATAGAGTGCTTTGAAACTGCAAATTAAATATAGAGCTTCTATGAACTGTATCCATTTTTACTAGAAGCATATATTTCCATGGGGGTTCATACTATCATTTTTGTCTAGTTACACTAGCTAATAATGCAGTGAATTTGCAGTAATAGACTAAATGTTATTTTGATGACATTATGTGATTAAATTAAATATGACAGTGAAAGGACCATCTCGATAGGAATCAAAACCTCAAAAAGCAACTGTGGTTGAACATTCAGTCAGCTAGTCCCACTTTAAAAAGACAGCACAATATTTCACTCATATAAAGATTAGTGATGGACTGAAAACTAAGTTCAGATGACATTTTACTTGAAAAAACTAAGGCTTCAAACTATGAAAAAATAATGGTTTAAGACATGTTTTTCACCTGGGCACAATTTGAATCTATCCACAAAAAAACCAGTTCACACAACAACAAACATATAAATATGTAGCAAATGAAAATGACAGAAGTTTGAGAACTGAAATAGCATCTGCTGGTACAGTAATGATCAACTACCTGAATCACAGAATGAAAACAAAGATGGAAGCATCGGTCACCTTCCTCACTATGCAATTTTACCAAAATGATAAAATGATGAGATATATGAGACTTATATATGATGTAAGGGTACAGAACAGAAGAAAACAAACATTAAGTGAGTTACATTTACTGGAAGTTTTCTGGTCCATAGTACTAAAGAAGTTGTAAAATAAACTCCTCTTATGAGCTACACATTCTCATACATATATCAAGTGACTGTTTGAAAACCCCTCAACTTAAGGTCGCAGAGATAGAATCTGTTCAAAGAAACATTCCTGAGTAACGTGACTGTGTTATGAATTACAGAGGCTTCACAGGAAAAAGATACCAGATTAAAGGCATGTAGCACTTGGGCCCCATCCTTCTCACACACAAAATACCACCTTGAGTCACCAGTAGCTGTGACATGTCTATTCTCCACAAATAAATTCATGGTCTCTGCAAAATGACAGGTCCAGGGCAGGCAAGTATGATGCTGCATACCAGGCTTGCTACCACAGAGTCATTTGTGGTAAAACTGCTTTTCTCTGTGACCTCAAAGAGGCATCTTTGTGCTTGACAAATTGTATGGTCAATGCATGTGAACACACCTAATCACACAGTGACTCCCCACTTGCTCCAAGGTCCCGTTGCTGAAGTCCTGTTGTAGTTGTATGCTGCTACAAAGTACATATATTTCAGAGACTTTCCCTCTCTCTATAGGTATTCATAGGTCTGAATTTTAACTTTCTTCATAATCCCCACTTTAGAGAAAATAAAGCCAATCCCACTGATAAGTGAGGAGTAACCAACTGATGCCCAGTGAGCTGCTTGTGGACAAGTGTCCATCAGGAAGTAGCATGAGGTCAGCCTGTTGGTGAGGATATCAGCAAAAATATCCCAATTTCTGCAGCTCTTAGTAAAAATGCAATTTAAGCCACATTAAGCTCCAAAAAAAAAGCTTCAAGGAATCTTTACAAGTCATAAAAACACCTTCAAAACACTTCTCAGACAGGGTTAAACCATGGAACCTTTATAAATTTGTAGGTTTGGGGAGGCATCCATGAGAACAACACATTCAAGGTTCAAGACAATTGCAGGGAATAAATTCAAGATGTGATAACCACAATTATAAATAGCTGCCCTCATACTGCCAATGGAAAGGTCTATCAAAAAAAATGCCAAGAGTCAACAGCTATGGTATTGAGACAAAATATTTGTAGTTTTTTAAGTACTACTTTAAGATAACTACTTGCAAATTATGACTTCTTAGTGCATGTTGCTGTATTCTATTCATGTTAATAACAATATATCCATAAAAAATGCACCGGGGCAGGGGGAGGGGAGGTAATCAGAACAAGTATTCTTTGACACACTGGCATATAATTTATAAATCACAAACTCTTAGGGCATGAATTGTTAAGGATATCATAAATCTTACAGCTACTACATAACAACAATTATTATATATAAAATTCTGTCATAGACATTGTTCTACTGTTTCTAGTTATTTGTTTTCAGGCACTTGTTTTCTTCTTTCTAAATTCAAACATTTGATAACATGTTTCTCAAAATATTAAATATTAAATTTAAGAAATGGTAGCAGTCCCTTTCATTAAATCTAGTCATATACTTTAAAATAGGTCTGCATGTATGGTATAGATTAAGTAGATATTTGTGTATGTGTATTCTCTGGTACTCAATAAAGCAAATAGCATCAAATTTTTATTCCCATCACCGAGATAAAATTTTTGTCGACGGGTGTCCATTACTATTATTTGGCATAACACTCCTCATAAACCCAGTTGGAATATAAGCCATAAACAACATTGCCTGATTTCAGTCTCTCTTCAACTGTTACTGATGTATAATTTAGAATTTTAGAGTGGGATAATTTTTGATGACGTGAGAAATTAAACTCTTTGGTGAGTTTCCCACAGTTTTTATTGAAACAGTGAAATAATTTTGGCCATATTAAAAATAAACACATTCATGAATTCAAAAAAGGATAGAAAGTTAAAACACAGGGTTTTCTTTAATCACTGAAGCCAGGCATACAAATTAAATATGAAAAAAACTGTTCATCTTTTCATGTTTGTTTTAAGCTTTCAAATTAAATTCTTAAGTTTATCATTGTTTCTTGGACAAGGAGTACACATCACAATCAATGAAGTAAGTGAATGATGGTCTTTTGGACCTACTTCACCAAGGAATATATATAACTAAATTCAGTAAAGTAAGAAATGGCACAGCACTTCTACTAGTTCCACATCCACAAGGTTCACTCACCCCAGCTCCTACATCATGTACCACAGACAACATCAGGTAATTCTAAAGACAGAGCAACAGACTTTCAGAAAGGGCGTCCTTGTTTCACTGAGCATCCCAGTAGTCACTGAACAGGTCTCTGGGAGGCATTTAAGAGATTCATTAGTTAATGAGCATAGGTCCAGCTCAGATGGGTTACCATGCCCCAATTAAAATTTTGATGTACAGTTGCCAATGGCAGAGTGCGCATACAAATTTTGCTAAATGTATCTCTATGTGAAGGTAAACTACTTCTGAAACATAAATAAATAAGCAGTCTGAGGAAAAAAAAGAAAAAAATTTTCAGGGTTGATACTGAACTGGATTTACCTTATGGCTAGAAAATCCAGCTGAGCATTATGAAAGTTTTGAAAAAACCCCACATATTTTCAAGCAAGAGACGGGATTATCTTGCACTGGACAGAAACTTTCAGGAAGAAGCCATCTGAGTTAAAACAAGGTTATTTAAACCCCTTACAAAATTAGTTATCACACTTTGATCCGTTCCTTACATTCTTGGCTGCAACTGTTGTTACTAATGCCTTTACCAAGTCTGGCTAATATGAGCTACTGGCCTATCTCATCATCTTGGTGAGTGAAATCTGACATTCAGGAACAGCCCGGGAACACCACCACACTTTTGTAGAAAACAGACAGTCAGCACCTGAAGGGGGAAATATTTGGTCTGTATTAGTTTCTACTGATATTCCCCAAAGGTACTGCAGGTTATTACTGTGGGTCAGTCAAACACCTTGCATGTCCTCCAGATAGAGTAAAGCAAGGCCTTGGAAAGGGGGATTAGAACAATAGAAATGTGTTCATCTGTGAAATTAAAAGTAGGACAGCATGACACGCAACATTATGTGTTGAGCTGAGTCAAAAGCAGTAATTAAGCTAAGCTAAAATAAGAATATACTTGTAATCAGAACAAATGCATGTTTTGTGTTCAACACATTCACTCCTCTCAACAAAATTGGTCACCTGCCCAATCCAAAGCACACCATTACCCTCCCCATGTCCTCACTCCTACGTGCAGTACCCCCAGTCCTTCTTGTATCTTCTAACCACTGCAACTCTGCCTTTCCCTGGAATCCCTATAAAATCACAAGTGCCTTTATCTCCTCCATATTCTTTACCTATGTGTTGTCCTGACAGCTGGGTGGGGGGTAGCACTTGCAGCGACCAGCCAGGAGCTGTGCCTCTGCTGTCTGGCTGGCCAGGGCACACATGCCAACTGGTAACCAGCAGCTACTCAGCAGACATAAAAGCTGAATTTTTCTAGCTTTCCTGCATCAAGAGCACTATTTTGAGTCCATGTCTTCTGCTTACCTGCCCACTTTCTCTAATCTGTAATCTCATCTAATCTAAGACTTCAGACCTATCTGGTTGAAACTATCCTGAATTCAAAAGTTAGTGGGAGGCACTGACTGACAAACCTGTAGGCAAACTAAAGAATAAACATAAAAATGCGAAACCAGTTGTGTCATAAGAGCACAGATGTTAATAAAAATAGCTACACACCAGCAGGTTCCAGGCTGCAAATCTGGTGAAGTAGTGCACACAAGCATTGTATTAGTTAATCTAAAAATAAGAATTTGCAGTACAGCTGTACATGAAAATACACATGTATGTGTACACATGGGTGCACACTTAAACTTGAACTAAATGGTCTGTTGCAGAAAAATGCAGTGGATACACAGTGACCATAGACAATCAGAAAGACAATAACTGACTTAGAGAATATATATATCTTTTTAAGTGAAATTAAATAGCCTAAGAAAACCCCACAACATCATAGTGTTTAAGTGACTACACATTTCCCCTCCATGTTCTGAATAATGGCAGACTGTCTTTATTTGTTTGACTTCTTGCAGCCTGCACTTGGTCACATTACTATAACCTAAGAATAAAAATAATTATTTCATTGCTAGTGTTTTTTCCATGACATGATTATATATCCACTGCAAGGTAAATCAGCCTGAACTTTGCCAGGGAACAATGTCCTGAAATGATTGTGAAAGCAGCCTAGCATGTTATTTTGGGACACTTTTTTATATACTTCACTTTTGTAGATCTGAAATTAGGTTTTCAATTTAGAATACACAGGAAGTAAAAACTGTTATAAATAGTTGATAGGTGAAACATCATTCTTTACAGTGCCAGAGACTGTAGGATATGGGGCAGACCAATTATTATACTAAGCAATGCAAAGTATTATCCACTGGCTTTATTATAATAACAGGTTATCTGATTACAGCCTGTGTTTTCTGGCCTCAGCACAGATGACATTCTCCCACGCCATTGGTGGTACATTTTAGAAATCCATTAGCAGCTAATTCACCCAGGAAACTTGAGATTTATGCACTGAAGCACGAAAATTAACATTCCTCATGCAAACATCCAGTTGGAGCAGCTGTGCTCAATGTCTTCTCAATAGAACCTTCCAAAAGAGAAGGGAACACCTTTTCACTCTCATCTGACCTTATACTAAAAATCCTCAATGCACCTGTCCTACAACATGCAGAAATTTAGCTATAGGGAGAGACATAAATGCAGGCACCTTCCCTCTTTCCCCCCACTTTTGTGGTGGGTTTTGTTTGTTTGTTTGGTTGGTTGGTTGGTTTTTTTTGTTGTTTTTTCTTTCTTTTTTTAAAGTTTTGAAGCTACTAACATTAATTCTGTATTTATTGGTTTAGGCACAGACAAGAAGCAAAAATCTAAGTAGCTTGAAAAAATACAATACTTATCAAACTCACTTGATGGGTAGGAAAAGTGGCAGCTGGATTACTCATTTCATTGGACTTATTTCACTTCTTTGCTAGATAGTTTAAATATTTAATGAAAGACTAATTTGATGTCCTGTCTATTGGAAAGGTTGATTTTAAAAAGTGATTAGATGTCATTGGGACTTTGAATCCCAGAAAGACTTCTTCTTGCAGATCCACATTAATTGAAGCATAGCACTAGTACAGTACAACAGCAATTGTATAACACTGCTTTGGTAGGTCAGGTTTCACAGACATGGTATGAATTTCTACAAAATCCCCCAATATTGGTCAAGGAAGGCAAGTACCGCAACAAAGAAATGCAGCTTCAGGAGAAAAAAAAAGAGGTTCCTGCAAAATTTTGACCATAAAAGGTTTGAAAAGTTACAGTCTGTGGGTTTGTGAAGGGCACTGGAGGGAAGGAAAACTTGTAACAGTAGTAACAAAAGAAGTAAATTTAAAGTGGTGTATCTGAGCGCTGCTTGGTATTGCTTGAAGTAGCTTCCTTTTTACGATTGACTTATATAAAGTAACCCCTAGCCAGATTCTTGGGACAGTACCAACCTAAATACCTTCATAATATTACCTTTTCCCATAAGCTGTTAATTCACTTTCCCACAAGAGTGGTATGTGAATGCAAATGAAAGACAATGTGGTCCCATCTTTAATGGGAAGTAAGCTGTGTCCTGCAGTCATAATTAGGCAGGGCAGTGGCCCATGAAATTTTTTCACCAGGAGAAGATCCACACCATGAAAATATCTGCACTCTTGTGGTATATGGTGTACATTTTTATAATCAATATTCATTCATAACACTTTATAAATGTGCATCTTGTAACCTGATGCTGAATTTAAACAGCACTTTCTTTCAATGTGGTTTTGAGGGTAATCAAGGACAATGGACAGAGATGGAGTTTAGAGCTTCTCTACTGATATAAGTCAACATAACATGGATGACCAGCAAGAAGCTTTTCTGTTTATTTGAAGTGTACTGAAACCTTCAACTGGCCTTTACACAATGAAGTGTTAGAGAAGAGATCCAGCGTCTTTGAACTAAATTAGGTCAATATTATATGCAGGACAGGATTTTATGAGGGTAGGGGCAGAAAGCTGTCACTTTCTTTTAATTTCAATAAACCATACACAGCATCTTTTAAAAATTAACTAGCTCATAAAAGTTCATCAGTCCTGAATTGTAATTAATTTCTCTGTGCAGAAAGATCATTTGCCCATAGGTGTTGCTTACTCATTTAAATCAGAGCCACTGCAGTTACCTGGCAATTCTATTAAAACAGTTCTTGATGAATCCTAGCTTTGTTTAACAGCTTGAAACACTGAAGCATTAAAACAAAACAGTGATACCCCCACAAAACTGCTATCTGACATTCTTTGACTAGGTGTTGAGGTAGAACAGTACATGAGGAATCCCTGACCTCAGCCACAGCATAAAAATCTTCAAAGCCTGACACTAGTGTAGAGACTAGAGATTCACTAGTGTGAAATTTTACACATGGTGCCCTCATAATGGGTGTCAAAAAAAAAAAAAGGAAAAAAGGCCAAATATACTGTACACACACACCTCAAAAAAGGGGTGACAATACTTGTCTCTTCTTACCCAGAAGAACCATTTTTATCCATTATATACACTACTGTTCAATACCTCACCTCAGTTAGAAAAGCAATTCTTCTGCTATAATGACACAACCAATATTATTATATATCAAGCCTTTTAAGAAATCTACAGAAAAAAAGACTCCATTATTTCCCACATGAAACTGCTTCTATCTGTATTCAACAAGCTCCTATACAAGCTTCCCACATTACAGAAAAGAAAGTGTGTTTTTTCAGCCATGATCATGTCCTGTTTACTCATTAAAATTTACAGTGTGGCATTTTGCTGAACTGTGTGCCACTCATAGCTTCAATACACATTTTTTGCATAACTGATAAAATACATTTTCTCTCCCTTCTAGCATATTTATGTGCTCAGTTAATGCAGGAGCAGTACTCCAAACCCCAGTGGACTAGTGCCTGTGACGAGGTAAGCTTACACTCTGGTACGAGTTTCTTAGTCCTCAGCAAAATACATTTTCACTATCAGAGGAACAAGTACTCCTAAACCCTGTGGAAAGTCAACATCTCAAATGCCAAGCCTTCAGATTCAGGGTTCAGATACACATGTATGTAACTGGAGCCTCTGAACTTAAAAGTTCAAAGCTTTCATATCTTTCCAAACCGGATCCAAGCAGGGCTCATTACATCTAAATAACGGTGTCTGCAGAAATTTCAGGAATAAATAGTGAGTTTGACCTTGACTTGATCTCTCTGTTTCCACTGCAGAGGAAGCTCTGTGTTTCATGTTGGCAGTGATAGGCTTCTCTCATATATGCTCCGGTCTTAATAAAGGCTTTTGTAAGCACATCCAAGAGAAAAAAAAAAAATGTCTATAAGAAAACAAATACATTTCATTCAGTCTTCTATGAATTATAAAATAATACTGCTCTTTTGTCATTTTTACATTGACTCCATGAAAAAAAATGTTTGATCCTAAAAACACTTGCTCTGTCTCCCTAGTCAAAAATTTGCCAGGTAGCCAAGTCAAGCATTTGAAGTTTAAAAAATATCTTGCTACAATTTCTCCTTTGTTTTCAATATGACATGCTTCCAGTGGGGTATAAACACATGGAAAGGTGTAATAGAAAAGATTAATTTTAACACAAATAGACAAGGAGGCAGAATTAAAATAGTACAGATGAGCAGGAAGTCCCAAATTTTGAGTACTGGGGGTTTCAAATTAGAAATTTTTTAATATGATTTTTTTTTTAATTTCTAGATAATATTCTGAATTCAATGCACACTTCAACATTCCATTGACACTTTATTTTGTTCTATTCTTAAACAGAGACAATTTTGCTTCACTGCCATCACCTTTATATCAATTCTGGTCAAAACACATTTCCCAAAATCAAGGCCTTTCTCTTTGGCTTATTACAGGTAATGACAAGTTGCTATCTCATAGCTTTCTCGGAAGTTTTCTCTCCAGAGCAAAAGGATGATTTTAAAGTATCTGCACAAATAATACTGTGCAATAAATGTTGACTTTTCACATCAGACTAGTTACAGGTTTAATAAAGACCTGCATTTATCCCAAGTGGCATCAGTCTCACTGGTAAATTATTGCAATAGGTTGTGAAAATACAGAAAAAAATACTGACAACACAGAAAGAACCCTCATCTAACCCAGTACAATGTATAGACATTGGTGAGTTCAAAAGGCATCAGACAGCTTTTTTACGCAGCAAAAACAGGGTCTTTGAGTTAAGAAGGAAAAATACCTGTAATATATCATAAATCCACCAGCCTTAAAAAAGAAGAAGTTTATACTTGAACTCCTTTGCCCAGTTAACCTCTTGCTACCTAATGAGGCAGACACTGCCCTGCAATATTGGAAGTATGTAAAAATCACTTGGCTCCACACCCAAACTGCAGTGTGTGTCCCTTCAGCTAAACAAAGATAAGTTAAAAATTCATACTGTAAAGCTTGTTCTGAAATCTTGTTCTGAGTCTTCCTGTAACTGGAAGATAAAAAGCCCTAATATTAGGGAAGAACAAATGCAAACAGAATATTCTCCCCTGCCTCCCATCCCAAGATCACATTGTGAAGGATGCAGATACAATATATGGCAGGAATAACAAATGCTTTCTTTTCCAAGTGCTCTCCCATGATTTATGAAAGGTGTACCTCACTGTGGGAAGATAATGCCATTTGAAATGGTCCATTTCGTAAATCTATCCTCCTCATCCCTAGCTTCATAGAGGACTACTATGAGCTCCTGAATCCAATAATGTTTCATCCTCTATTGATAAAAAAAAAAAAAAAGGACTGTTTGGAGTGAGGTAATGATGCAGTTATAGAGGAGCAACGGCTAAAGCTCAGTCTCAGGGGCTTTCGTTGGCATAGCCATACACCTGCAAAGGAGAGGAAATGTATAAACAGAAAGGAGAAATAATCAACACACACTACATCCCTGGTGTCTTTTTAGACATTAATTAATTAATGTGTGCCTAGTCTTCTGCCCTACCACACAGAATCACAGATCACAGAATCACAGAATTATTGAGGCTGGAAAAGACCTCTGACATCATCGAGTCTAGCCTATGACCTAACACTATGACATCAGCTAAATCATGCCACTAAGTGCAGCATCCAATCTTTTCTTAAATACCTCCAGGAATGGTGACTCCACCACCTCCCTGGGCAGTCCATTCCCGTGTTCTCTCACCCTTTCTGTGAGGAAGTG